>JAQIVE010000325.1:0-41472 GCA_034698285.1 Sminthurinus bimaculatus | reverse complement strand
CTGTACATACATGGAATAAGCCTTGAGTTTGAGGTAAAATCTATACGAACAAACTTTACACACATGGTGTCATTGAGTTAAACAGCTTCAAAGCCTTTCCGTTCTCAGGTTTTTGTCCTACTTCTCGCCCTTCGTTTTGGACCTACTGTTAAAATTTAGTTTTTGGCTACCTTGTTTTTGCTTGTCTCGGTTTTTGGTCCATCTGGTGAGCGGCTTAAAACATACATACTGTAAAAAGTAGAAAAATAAGAAAGCAAGCAGGAAAACAAAGGACAAATATTGTACAAAAGGGAATGGGACAAAATAGGATTGGAATAACACGAGGAATTTTTCGTTCCTGGATATATACCAAGAGCTGGAGAAACAAGAAAATACAAGGATAAAAGTAAAGATAAAGGCAAAGACAAAGCCGAAGCCAAAAACAAGGACAAACCTTTTCTCCGTGTAGAGAGAGAGAAAGGAGCCAGAGGAAACGAAGGAATTCGTGAGAGAAACTTTGAGGAATTTGATTTTGCTAAAGAGCATTATTTGGCTGTTTGAAATTCGAGCTATTAGCACTTAAGTGGTGAGAAAAGACTTTATATTGGATTACTAAAACGATTATTAGGTTCCCCCTCTCTGCAATAAAATCTCATTGCACTGCACTGAACATTGAGATTGAGGTGGTGGCTCGACAACTGCAGCAGTATAGTTATACCCTACTTTACTTTACGCCTCTATACTCTATTCTACTTTAGTTTATAGACTTTCACCGAGATTTTTAGAGTCTCCTCTTCTCTTCATTTTCTATAGTATATCTGAGTCTCCTCAGAATACAATTCAATCCATTTCCATGCTCTACATACCATGTTCACATACCACATACACATATACATACAAACATAAAGGTAAGTAAGGTAAGACGAGCAAAGGAAAAAGAAACGGATAAAAACGCCAGGTCAGAGTCAACTTCTTTTTCTTGGAAAACAAACCGCACCTTGGAGGAAACTTAGAGAAAGGCTAATTCACTACAACTTCTTTATACAACTCCGCCGTTACGGCGAACATTGCCGTTAGATGATACACACAAGTGTGTGATATGTACAGCAGTATATATACATATGTATGTAGAGAGGCTGTAACTTAAGTATGTAACAAGTAACTACTTCAAGTGGCGGATTTCTACAGTGTAGCTGACTCGAATAGAGGAGCGAATCGGGTGCGTGGACTTTGACAGAGAGAGAGCACAACAAAACGCCTTATATGTAGGTGCACATACATACATGCATATGACGGTAGTGAGCTTCGCTACATAATTCTGCAGCAATTCCACCCTCGCCCCTGTGTACAATATTATTATGCAATGTGTAGAAATGCAGTAGGTAAGAATTGGCAAAATACTTGCTTACAAATAATACACAGCTTGCTAAGAAATAGCTATACACTCGCTGTCACTCTTTCTGTCCCCTAACTTCTTTGAATATTGTCCCGCTTTGAATATACCCGCTTGTCATAGGTAATTTGAAAATCTGCACTATTGTAATTGATCGTGGGATTACGTTTGCCTCAAAAAATCACTCAGTTCTGTGCAAAATTTACAATTTTTTGTCCTCTCAACGCTTAAATTACGGCGGTTTTACATTCCGCAGAGCCATTTTTCTCAAGTGTATTTTTATAAATTAGAAAAATATAAAAAATCGCTTACTTTGTAGAATTTTGGCTTTCCAATAAATGTGGTATCAAATGCTGTTTACGTTTTAATCACTAAGATTTTAACCGTAATGTAAAACTGTGTACTTTACACAGTATATAAAGTAAAACAAATCTCAAGGAAACATTTGAAAAAAATATAAAACCAATATCAACCCTTCCAAACATCTTGAAGCAAAACAGCATATGTGTAGCTTTGCCAATGCACACTCCTTGCGTCTCGCTCTTCTTCCCAAGAGTATGATAATTCCTCGAGAAATATACAAGGATGCAAGTACATACATACATACGTATAATGGGTAGTACTTCAGTCCTTTATGTGTGTATTTTGCTACAGTTTCATCGCCCATCTCACGATCAGCAAAAACCAAAGCGAACCAAACCAAAACAAGGGGAAACCAACCACACGAGATACCATACGGATGTATACATACATACACGGAAACCTGGTCTGCGTCTGTAGTTTCCCCAACTCAGTGTCCGCCTTTGCTTTTACTTTACTTTTACTTTAGTTTAGATTATACTCCACACTTTCCCTGCTATCTCTGTATCTTGCTTTCCCTTCAGCTCCCTCCTACTTTCCTTTTCCCTCCTCGACACTTTGTCTGTGCATCTAAACAGATATGGAACAGGGGAAGGAATTAAAGGCATATTCGACTATGCATACTACTCTACAATGTACATATGTACGTGAGTAGTCATAGTCATAGTCATCCTATTTCTGATCAAACTCGATCCGCTCCTGTCTGATCTTAAATAAACATGTTTGCATTTTAATGTCTTCATTGTTCCTGGGAGAACTCCCTTTTCTCATTAATCTGCAGAGCAACTTGTATATATATTTGTATTTTCTTTTCCACTCCCCCTTGAGCTAATTAAGCCGAAAACACATCGTGCACCTCGCATATGTACATAAATACATTGTGCATACGTACATGTCATTTCCATATTTCATTTCCTCACTTTTTTCACACACTCTCCATTTTACCCGCTTCTGCTTGCTTCTTTATCTTCCTTATTTCCCAACGCGTCCATTTGCTGAAGAAAGGGAAGGAGAAGCCGACAAAGATTTGTAGACGACGCCTTGTTATACCGTCATTTCGGATTTGAGACGGGCTCATCCTCTATTTTCTCAATCCAATCCAATCTAATCCAGTCCAGTCGTATGTTTGTAGCCACATACAGCAAACACAGCGGTAAAGTCGAGAAAAGTAGTGGATTTACCTGTGATTTATATCTGGGTTTTTACGCACTACAACTGTACTGTACTGTACTCTTTCTTTCTTGCGTTCTTTCTACTATACTCTGCCACTGCCATATGGCCATGGTTTTGAAAGGGGAAAGTGTACACATTATAATATAATTGCCTCCGCCTGGGGGTAATTTCCCGTGTATAAAGTATAAAGTATACAGTATGTATATACCATAAATACACATGGAGAAAATCCAGAAAACCGAGAAAGGAGAGACACGTAGTTGTGTGCCAAGTCATTTACTAAACAACTTCTTGTTTTTCCCTTTTCATTCTCCGTCTTCTTATCCTACCTTTACATCTACTTGGACGGTAGACTGTAGGTAAGTAAACCATTTTTTGCTGCTGATAAAGGAAAGAAGGCGACTGATGAAGCTGTCTTTAGGGATGAAAATGAGGTGTAAATTTAGGATTTTCATCCAGCTTGTAATTTTAATCAAGAAAACAGTTAGATTATTTACCCTATTTGACAAGCTATAAAGGGCATCGATAAATATTACGGGGGTTCGACAATAATTAATCAACTAGTAAATTAGCAGCTATTTTACGTGTTTTTCGGTAGTATAGATAAAAAATTGGTTCTTCGATAACAAAAACTACAAAAAATATTTAAGTCAGCAAGCTGGTTAAATTTAAAACGTAATTTTTACAACTGTCCGAATTTTATTTTGTTACTTTTATGTAAAATAAAAAGTTAAAGAAAAGAATTCAAGCATGGGAAATGAGAGCAGAGCAGAACAGAAGAGAGGATGATAGGAAAGGAGAGCCGGGCCAGGCCAGACCAGGCTAGGCCAATCCAAGCCAGGACATGCGGGGTACGGCTAAGGTAAATCCGGGTAACTTTGCCTTTCACACGCCGGCAGTCTAAATGCTCGCAGTCCATAAATACGTCCCCATAGGAAAGCATGACTTTATAAATCGTTCTCTCTAGTACACACACACACTTTCATATACACGGAGACAGAAGTAGAGGAGACCCAGAAAAGAGAAGAGAGAGGAGGGGAGATTCACATCCACCTCTTCACTTGACTAAATAGTTCTTTTCATTACTCCCTCAGCAACTCTTGCTCCGTGAACATGTAAAGAAGAGATATTCCGTTTCCGGCTCCCGGTCGTTTGTTCAGTCCACTCATTCTTTACTTTCACTCTACTTTCTCTCACTTGTCTCCTCCAATATTCTATATATACTATACTAGTAAAATAATCCGCATCTTTTTCGACATCCTTAACAGGGATTACCCTGTTATCCAGCAAAATCTGGTTGGATGATCCAGTTTGTAGTGGAAAATTATGTGGACAAAATGTAGAGTCAAATTTGTGACTGTGTTCTTCTTGTAGTTCTTCTGCTAAATATTTCTTCTTCCTTTTTTTGTTTGGTGATATTTTAAGTACATACGTCGTAATTCCTGCAATATCTAGTTTTAGCACAACCACATCCCTCTTCGTAATCTAAATAGTCCCGAATCCCCACCAATAACTGTAGAATAAGGAGAAACAAAACAACGCCGAAAACCAAGACAAGGGCCCACCAGCAATTTGTACATAAATCTTGATCCACCTCCTCCTGTGTTTCTTGAAGTATCAACACCACCAGTGTGGAGCGATAAGCCCTCGCTAAAAGGATTTGTCAACAACTTCCCCCTGCACACGTACACACAAATACACAAACACACATTTAAGGCACAGCGAGAATGACAAAGTGAGTGACAGTTCCTTCTTTCCCCATTTTGTTCCATTCCACCCCACTAATATTTTGACCTCCTTTGTTCTTATTCAAAACGACAAAAAAGAAGCCAAACTTTTATTATTGTTGCCAGGGAAAAAGTAAACTGAATCATAATGCGAATAAAAGGTTCGTTGTGAAATTAAAGATGGAGACTACAAAAGAAATATGTTTGTGTGAGCAAATCTAATGGGGTGAAAGATTGAAAATGCGGTTGAAACTGATTCTAGGATAAATAAGCGACAAGGGGGTGTTCTTATTTCTTTCTTTCCTCCTTTTGTGGTACATAACTATGGAAACTATGAAAAGTTTGTGGAGCTCAAGGAATGGGGGTTGGTGGTTCAAAACTTATTACTCGTCATATTCTATTGTGTTCTCACCGTGAATTCTATCGTGCTGAAAAATCTGGGGAAACGTTGAGAAATATGCATGTACGCACAAGAGAAGACGGAAAGAAAAAATCTGACACCTAAGGATTGTACAACAACGATTTGTTAGTTAAAAATGTGTCGTCCACTAAACAAGAGAACAAAAGCGATTACATAAATAGCTGCAGCCTAGTCCAAGTATTTGTAAATATTATACATAGTTGTGCAACGCTTTGAAAAAGCAGCAAAAATCGAAAACAGCTTTGTGCTTCGCCGTTTTTCTTCGCCTTCTTTTCTCCCTGTTCAACTGATTTAATTTCGACAAAATTCTTCGTTCATGGTTAAAGGTAAGTGTATTATTTCATCTTGTTTTAACGCGAAAAGCAAAAACCCTTCACAAATTTTCATTTTCACTGTATCTACCTACTTTAAATAGAAAAGAAAAAAAATTATGCTGACTGAAAATCATTGAGTTTTCTTAAAAAACCATGAAAATTTGACGACTAGATGCCGAATAATATATGTTATTAGTTGATGGTTAGTCACAAGGTAAAATGTTAAAATTACCCTGAAAGTTTTCAACAGTTCTTTTTCTATATTTTATGTGTACACACAAAACATAAACTGCTATTGGAGTTTCCTGTGAGGGAAAGTTTTTACTTTCAAGTAAACTTTATCCCTTCACTCACAGCTCACAATATTTCCGCAGCTCGAATCATAATCATTATCATCTTCTCATATCACATACCACATTATGCTTTTTGTTGCGGAAACAATAGTTATACAGACCCCTAAAATGTAGAGTAGTAGACCAACATACATACATATTTATAACTTACATACTGATATAACAACATGTAACAAAATACCAACGTTAATTTCAAATCTCCGTGCAACACGACAGCGAGATTAATTCATTTTCCAGTCTCTCCACCATTTCTTTCCTTTTAACTTTACCTGAACATTTTATTTCATTTTCCTTCAATTTTGGACTTTGGCAATCCTTTTTCATTTTGACAAACGAATCCGAGTCCAAATGCGAATGCGAAAAGGGAAAAAAGCAACAAATGAAAATAGTTACTACGAAAAAATCTATATTTTACACACTTGAACTTGCATTTTCTGCCTCCTTCTATGTAATATGCACTGTTACTTTGTAATATATATATATATTGAGAGTCGGACAAGGTTGAAAGGAAACGAAGGGAAAAAATCGGACTGGGAATTTGTATGTATATTATGTGCCACACTATGTAATTCGTTTGGGGAAAGAGAAAGGGGATAATTTTTGCCTGGGCGGAGAGTCCCAGCCTTCTTATTACTTATTATTACCTGTTATAACTCCATGGTCAGTCATTACCAAAGTCGAACGTATTCTTTTGTACAATGCGTTGTATATAGTTGAGAGATTCTTGTTGATTCCAATTCAATGATTGTTGATTATATAGAGAGTATAAGTATGTAGTACGTTTTACATGTACTACAGTCGATGCAGGTATTTATGATACACGATATATGAAGAAACAAAAAAACCCGCATCCATCCAACTATTCAAACTTTTAGCTGGACCTGCAACACATCAACGGTAATTCCTTCCTCTGTGTATTCATGGTAATAATACAAGGAAAATATTAAGGTATAATAATAAACACAAGTGTTTAAGAAGGAATATTTTTCTATTAGACTGACCTACAAAGTACCCCCCATTTAAAAAAGGTCGTAACATTACCCCTACAAAACTTTTATTTTTCCGGTAAAAATTTACCTAAAAATTTCAGTCACATCGATTAAGCCTGCCTATTTTGACAAATTTTACCAAAATTGTCGATAACACGATTTTTGGGGTAGCTTTTACGGTTCAAACAGTTTTTGCAAACTTTTTTCCCTGTATTTTCTAAATAAAGTTTCTAATTTCTAAATTGAGTGGGACGGTCTAATAAATGTATAGCAAGTATGTACATTGTACATGTATACTATGTACTTTTCACATTCATATATATGTATGTGTGTAACTATCGTCCTTGATGATGTTGATGTAATCCGGTTTGGACTAAGCGATAAGAAATAAGAGCCAGTAATTCATCCAGCACTCGGTCCATTTCTCCAGAGGCTTCCCAGGTTCTCCAACTTCTTCTTCTTCTTTTTCTCCAAGCTCTCCAGGTTTCTCCGAAAAAGGAAAGGGAGAGGGAGCGAAAGACGAACATAAAATCCCATGTATGAAATTAATCTTGAGTTAATAATTGTGAGAGTAAAGAGGGCGGTTTTCCTCGTAGCCCTCTTCTGTTTTGCTTTTTCTTTCAATTTTTCTTGCTCCTTCTCTTTCTTAGGCTGACTCGGAAATTCGCTCTTCTCGTCTTCTGGTCTAATAGTTTTCCCGTCCTTATATATGTATACGTATATGTATGTATGCATTTCTGCTTCACTATATTTTTCTACTTAGCTTTACTTGGTGCTTTTCCCTGCTAATATTTCTATTTCCTATATTTTTTCCATTTCCTCTCACAAGTTCATGGAAAGAAATGGTGTATCGTGGAAAAAGCTAAACTTTTGTGTGATGTGTGCCTATAAACTGATTGAAACAAAAACCTATTAGACAGGTTTGACATACATTGAACTATACTGGTAGATGCATTCAATTTTTATGTAACAATTTCGAGATTTTTTAGTTTATTTGTGTGTGGATTTCAAAAACCTGGGAAATTCAACTGTAATTACTGCTATATTATACTAAAATTAAAATCAAGTGAAAATGTGAAAACTTCTGTTAAAAATCTCCAGAATTTTCAAAAGTCTCTTAGTTTTCCACTAATGTCCTATTTTCGCCGTATATGGATACTGCAAAGTACCTACATATACATGCATACTTATATGTATGACAATAATCCGCAGAAAATCCATGCGTGTTATATGTGCATCAAGGTTCTATAAGTATAACAGAAAGAGAAAGGTCTTCTATGTAAAGTAAAAGGATGCACGTACATCTATGTATGTATATCTGTGCTGCTTCTCTATTTTTCATGAAATGATGAAAACGACACGATGACGACGACGACAACGACAACTCCTTCAGCTAAAGCCAAAACCAAAGTCCTTGGTTTAGTTTTTTGTGTCCACTTCTCTTTCATGTTTTATCCTGGGCGGTTGCATTGATTGTCTCCATACTATATCCATACATAGAAAGGCAGAAGAAGAAGAAGAGTAGAAGAATAAGGGCGGAATATATAGGACTAGGAATAGAAAGAAGAAACATAAAGGGAAAGTCCAGGCCAAACAGCCGGAGACATTTCAATAGACACACACACACACATACATACATAATGTACTACACACACTATTTTTCCTAATGTAAAAGTGTGTAACTGGGCAACCTAATGCAGTGCAATCCCAGTCAGTCCAAGTCTTAGTCTAAATCCAAATCCACAAAGCCAAAGCAAAGTCCAGGAGCAACACTGAACTAAACCGAGCTGAGCTGAGCTGAGCTGTACTGGACTGGACTGGATTTTGGAGAGTATCTATTGACTGGTTGCTCTCGCTCGCTTCCGACTCTCCGTACACTCCGTCTGTCGGCTGCCTATCAACCCTGCTAATCTACCTTGAGAAAAGCTGAAAGTATTCGCGTGTTTTGATCGAAACCTACCATTATGTTCCTATTGCATGAACATGAACATAAACATGGATATGGACATGGACACGGCCCAAATATATATACGACCGACCAGTCAGCCAACAGTAGAACTACATACAACCGCTATCCTCTATTCATACCTATGTAGATTGTAGATACATACTTACATACTATGCCGCCAAAGCTGTAACATTAACATTACTTTTTTCTCTCAGAGAGGAGAAATAAAGGGAGAAAAAGACAGACTCCTTGTTGGACTTGGATTTACAGCTTTCCTTTATGTATACACAATACACACTACCTATACTATACACTATACACACACAAACACAAACAAAAATGAACAAACTTCAATTTTCCAAACCAAGTTCAACTTGAGCTCGAAATAAATTCAACTCCAAATTCAACTCAACTCTAACTCCAACTCCAACTATTCACCTTACCATTACACGGCATTTATTGAGTTTCTCGAGGAATGTCCAATCTTATGTAATGTTATGGTGCAGTGGAAAAAATTGAAACGAAAAAAAACTACCAACTGAAGTTGAAAACAAGAAAGAAAGAAGGGAAGAGGAACAACAAAACAAGAGGAGGAATAAAGCACATTTATACACATGGAACGATGTGTGTGTATGTGCCATGTATATGAGGATATTTTGTTCATTAGACTAACTACGAGCTTGTATGTACAATGTACATGAACATCGCATGGTTTGGCATGATGGTATTTTATAGTACTTTATTGTTGTTTTGTTCCTCCGTCTTTCTTCGTTCTTTGCCTTGTTCATTCTCCTGTTTGCAAATTGTAAATGCGAATGTGAATGTGAACGTGAACGTGCTCCGACATACCTATTTGCCAAATGAAAATGAAAATGAAATTTTTTCTAGTTCGACATAGTGTATGGGCAAATACATAAATATGCATAGCTATAGCTACAGCTGTATATTTCTATGTATATTGAGATTCCATGCTTATATGGATATTATGTATTGGGTGGTGTGCAGTAGTCTAGTCGAGACTGCTCATTCCATGTTATTTTATTTCATGGACAGAAACTTATTTGAGTTTAATAGCAGACATCATACAAAACAGAGCGGATGAATTTCGAATGGAATTTCGAGTTTTCCTTTAACATTGCATACAAAAATCTTATATTATATGCATGTGAAGGCATATACAGTACAGTATATTTTATATCCCATATAAATTTGTACCATATCACATGGAATGATATCACATCAGCTCAAAGTGGAAAGTGCAAAAACTGTAACTCTCCAACTGGGTTAATGATATAGTGGAACGACGGCATTTATTTAAAACAGCAACCTTTGAATTCCAAATTTCAAATATATCTATGCATTCCACTTCACCCACATCTTTTTTTCCTGCTTTTCCCTTCGCTGTACGTATCACATGCTGGTTTTCCCGGCCTTTCCCTCTTGGCTCTTTCTTCTAGTTCTTCTTGTTCTTCTTCTTTTACTTGAGAGTGCACACATAAAAGTTTGGAGATTGAATTGAAACATTGAGGCATTGAGATGGAGATGGAACGGCATTGAAATTGGATTGAGACCATACACCGAATTTCTAATTCATCAATAAATTCAGCTCCAAGCCTCTTCTATATACGTATAGCATCCCTGAGTTTTTCCAGTTTAACTTGAATCCGAATTTGAATTTGAATACAAATGGAGATATGGAGTTGGAAAAGGAGCAGAAATAGGAATAAATGGTGAATTTGATGCTCAAACTGGTGTTTTTCTGGTTTGATCAAAGTGGTGGTAAAACTGTTAAATTGTTCTTAATTTTGGGCATATTTTTGCACATGGACATACAAAAAAACGAAGGAAAACCGAGGCAATGTCCATGAATGGAAAGAGCAAATTTTGGTTGAGAAAAGTAGTAAATTATTGTGAGGCAATCATACCATGAAATGAAAACAGAAATAAAAATAACGGTTTCTCTACTTTTTCTACCTTTTCCAGACTACGATAAATTTGTATGCGGGGGGTGCAGTTAAAGCTTTTTGCATATTGAAAGGGAAAAAACGTAATGCTGTAAACCTTTAAGAGCTGTACATACACAGTGTATTAAATTTGCATAGGGGTCTGAACCCATAAACTAGCTAATCTTTGACCACAACAACATTCCACAGGCATCAAAGGCAATATCTTTATATCCATATGTATGCATAGTTGAGACACGAGCCAACAGAGTTGTTTATGGCTTGTAATATTTTTATATCCCTCCAGTTTTACATAATGGCTGAATGGAGTTAACACCGAGAAAAATGAATTTTTCGACTACATACATAACTATTTGAATTGGGAAATTTCATGAAGCAAGATATTTCCTCTGAAGTAATACACTCATTTTTCGAAAGCTCGCAAGTTAATCTGCACGCAGTGAAAATTCTCAGTTTGTTTGAATTTTTATTGTTCAAGCGTTAAAACCCTCAATTCGTTCCAATTCTCCTTCAGCAGCTGTGCTGTTGGTGCAAAAAAGCTGAAAAAGTATTTGACCACCGACGAAAAAGGAAAGCAAAGAAAATTTTCTGAAGCGCCATTATTTTTCGTACTGTGTACGCAAAATTAAAGGGTTTCAAGACGTTTAAATCAAAGGCAGGAATTTAAAAGCAGTATATCTTTCAAAAAATTCCAACAGCTTATTATTTACCACCACGACCACTAAATTAGGCTAAACACCTTGCAAATTATACAGTCAACTCATTCATACATATACATATATAGTACAAAATTCTTACACAAAATTCTACGTTACAAATATCAAATATCGGGTACAAACAAATCATCCCGAGTGTCCCAGCTTTGATATGTTAATAGCCAATAATTTGGGGGTGTGATGATGTCATGTGACAGCAATCGACGTGACACACATAATCCCATGAATAATGACTGTCCAAATTGAAGGTCAGTCCCTGTGTCACGTACTCTCCCGCTTACATAGACAAACAAACATTGTACGTACATCGTACATGCACATGCTATGATACAATATTAAGACTGATGACAAAATGGCCAAAGTCTACAGTCGTTTCTGACAAATAGACCCATAATCTACACATACATGAATATATATATATATATATACCGGGTATTGCCGAAACAAGAAAACATGGAACATCACACCAGAGTAGGAACGGAGACATGGCCAAGACATTGGGGAGGAGAAACCTATCAGCCTTCAATTTCATACATGTAAATAAGTGTATACTGTACATTGTACATACATATAGGAACATTGGTTACTTGTCAATAATACATTAATTCACATTCGCATCCATATCCACATTGAAAACAAACAGGCCAAGCCCGATTCAAAGGGTAGACCGTCGAGCTATCCACACACACACACACACATGTAAACAAGGTTTCCGTATTGGTATTCCTATTCCCACTCGTTTTCATTGCCGTTTTCATTTTCCTTTTGGTATTGCTTTTTCGGTTTTCGGCTCCGTCCCAACTTGTAAAAATAATGTCACGACAGAGGGAAAATAAGCAAGCGAGTGACTACACAGTCTATACCATACTATACTATACATACGCCGGCAAGGCAAGTAGATTATATCCAATCTAACTAGAACAAACCAATCTCATTCAGTTCCCAATATGTTACACCCTACACTATACATGTACAATATACAAGACTAATACATACTATAGAGATTGTGGACTGTAAACTGTAGACACAGCCGTCCTTCCTCTTATTTGTATCTCTTTTCCATATCTCACATGTACATTGTACGTGTAATTCACCTGCCTGTCGTCTCACCGTATGTTTGTCTAACCTTTCTTCCCCCGCCTTTCTCTTTCTCTCTCTCTCTCTCCCTCTCTTTCGTCGTCTGTTTCTCTGTGTCCTTTATCGGCTCATCGTTTCATCCACAAGGATGTGTATCGAAAATATATGAAAATATCAACCTATTTCCCATGCACTCATACATAAAAATATCCGTGTGTAGTGTGTCGCTTATCTATATTATCTGGGAGTAAAATGTAAAATGTACGATGACTGTACACTGTACACTGTACAAAATGCTGATATCAGGAGGTATATCTGTATGTATATGTATACATAACTAGATTCAAACTCCTGGCCCAAACTCCTGTTTCTCCTGCTGTTGATAGAGTTATGCGGGAGACACCGGCAAAATATTTTATAAAGTAGAAAATATAGCGAGAGGAGAAAGTAAAGTTCTGCCTCAAAAAATAAGCGAAAGAGGAGTTGAAAAGGGGGAAAAGAGGAACAGACAATAATAAAAAGGCTCACGGCAAGAAAGACACAAGAAAGCAGACTGGGAGAAGCTTTTATAAAATACATACTTACATACATACATATCCCAGATAGTAATGGTATGTAATATATGTATGCTATAATATATTATATTATTCTGTATACTCGGCCAAAGTAGTAAGAAGTAGAGCAAAAACTAAAACTAGAGCAAGTGTTAGGGGAAGTAAAAAGAGGAAGAAGCTCCAAGCTTCACCTTGGCCACCAAGAAGAAGAAGAGGGAAAGGAGAGAATATGAAATACATGGAGAAAACCCGGGTGGAATACAAATACAAAAGTATTCAGTGTAGATACAATACAAGATCCCCATAACAAACCGAAACGAAACCACCATCGCATCGCATAGCGTCCTACTATAGTAAACTTCACTTTATTCAACTTTACTCCACTTAACTCAACTAACTCAACTCTCCAGTAGTGTACAGTGTACAGATATACCGTACTCCAGTGAACTAGTGACGACGAATACACATCGACTCGACTCGAGTCTCAAGTAAACTACAGGGGAGTAAAGTACAGGGCACAAGTTTTACATATGGATTTTTCACAACACACATCAACACAACACCACACCACATTTTATCACGGCCAAAGCCGTCTTGTGCTGGGAAAAGCAATGTCACAAAATAAGGATGCATCTGCCTTGTTGAAAAATTCTAGCCTGCATTAAATTTATACAATACAATGTATCTATCTATGCTAGAAAGTAGAGGCGACAGAAAACTTGAGTTTTGAATACAAAATACAAACTAATGATCCAGATACAGGAGCTGATATTTCAAGCTGGGTGAATTTTCTTTAGGAAATTCTTACAAGTTATTCCACAGCGATGTTTTCATTATTAAATTGAGAAAATTGAGTTGGTATCGACAGGAAACGGCTAAAATTTGGCATTTTATTTCCTATTGAACGTCTAATCTTAGATGCCAATAGCCGGACGAATAACTAGATAGTTCTCGCTAGTATTGAATAGAACAATGCTCGCTTGTCTCTAGTATTTATCAAATATATGTCAAACACTGGGTATTGAGGAGACGCTCGAAGCTCTAAATGAAAGATGTATTGAATGTACATAGAATAAGACAGAAAATGATTTACCAAAGATACCGAAAACCAATCGAAGGGAGAAAGTCACAGTCGATGTGGAAGTGGAGTCACCAACTCGAGTCTAGTCAAGTCAAGCCAAACAAAACCGAGGAAACCCAGCAAAACCGAAGGGGAGCAAACCAAAGAGTAAAAGTCTTTTAGAAATATATAAAGAGAAGGTAAGGCTCTATGCTACTATAGGGAAAGGGCAAGAAATCCACATCGACATCCACAGACAGGAAACCGAAAGAAAGGGAGGACATGGAAAGTATGTACATACATACATTGTATGTACATATATGTATAGTTACATGGGGGAAACCAAACCAACAAGAGCGACGACAAACCCAGGAACAAGATTCATCGTATTAGCATTAGTATGAGTGTGGGTATAAGTATGAAAAGGCATTAGATTGACTCCTTCTCCTTTGTACAATAGATAATGTATAATAATAGAGTGTATACCAAGGAAACACAGGTAGACGGCCTAGCTTGACTTGACTTATGGGTCCAATTTAACTTGCTTGACTGATTTTTACCACTACCACGCTGCACAATAGATCTTCCCCCTGAGAACAAAATCTTAAAAAATCAAAGGCGCTGGATCCTTAAAGGTTTCTATGTCGTTCCTTGAAGGCACTCAAGATTGTCTTGGATAGACATTTTGACTTTTTAAACTTGAATTCTAATGATTTCAGAAAACCTGGAGAAATAATCAAATCCCTTTGTTTTTGAATTACGGGGTAAAACCTCAAATTCGTTTTTTACTGGCTTTAACAACTTTGACACTTTCTTTGTTTAATTCTCACAAATCATACGGTGAAAGCAGCAAAACATTCTGGTTTCTGGTAGATTAGGAAACAAGGGCAAGAAATTTGATATCCAGGCTTTAGGATTTTTTAAAATTATGGACTCTGAGGGAAGTTCTATTGCACAAAACACACACCACATTGACTTTCTCTCTCCCCCATCTTTCTCCATTCACCCTGAGTCACTCTCCTTCTCATCTACTTGTAAAATCTACACTTTACCTTTCTTCCTCGTCTTGGTCTTCTTAGTCCTCGTGGTCTCTCGTCCTTGCTCCTACAGAAGAAGCCTCGTGGAACTGAAGTTTCAAGTCAGCGACCACACGTCCCTTTTACCTACATATTTGCTCTTCTTGCTTCGTCTAGAGTAAAGAGGAGTTGTGGAAAACATGTGCAAAGATAGATCACTGCACAAAACTCGAGTCAACATTGAACGTACATATCTAAAGAGCCGAGAATTTTAGATGGAACCAAGGGCAAAACCAAACCAAACCAAGACACATGCAGCCATCGACCGTTGCATCCGGTTTTTGAGTTGGTCCAAGTTATTGGTTTACCCGCGAGAACGAATGTGTATTGCAGACCCACATACATTGTACACTGTACACAAGTGCAGAAGCCAGAAAGAAAGAGAGCGGGAGAGGGACTGAGGATGAGAGGGAAAGAGTGAGTGAATCTGATCGTGAGTTAAGGGCCGAGACTCAGACTAATGAGCCCTCTCTCACAAATTCACATCCAGCACCACTACAGCTCTACAGCTACAGCTAGAAGCAGCATCAGCAGCAGCCCTGGTGCAGAAACCTTCATGAAAACAGTCACTAGCTCAACTAGACAATCTTTGGATCTTTATTCTGTGCACAGTGCAGTGCACATGACGATGGAAAATATACATAGGAAAATATCTTGCGTAGGAGAACCAAACTCAAATTGATTCTATCCATCTACCTGCCTATCAATCTATCAGGAGCTGGATGCCTTCACTCTAAAACATGCACATCAATTTATATTATATTTTGTAATATTGGGCTGGGAGTACTTGATCCAGTTCTCTATACGTATGTAGATTGAACTTCCTCCTCTTTGACACGTACAATAACATGGTAGGCCAGCAGAGAAAACGTGGGAGCGAGTGAGCGAGCCTAGTAACCCTTGAGCACCAAACCTGGGAAAACACAAGAGGCGAGTTGATCTAGATGCATATAGCATATACACACTAGTTTATATGTGTACAATAAGATATCGGCGTATTTAGATATCTTCTCACTGATGTACAGCGAAGCTCTTTCCGTTTTCAATGAAGTCTGCATAAACTTCGGGGAAAGTCTATGTGTACATATGAGCGGAGATGAACAGTGTTCATTGAGCACCGTACACTTTGAATATGCTGCAGAGGTACTGTATACGTTAGATTTCGAAAGAATGGCACAAAACTAGTTCATGCGGTTATGCTTTCAAAACATTCAGCCATGAAAATGCAAAGTAGTTGCAGAGTCCAGGTTTTCTCCATAAAATGTACGTATAGCGGCTACATGAAATGTACGGCGCTTCATCTAATGTGTATCTTGTGGGGGCCGGAAAATTGCAAAAGTTGAATTAAATTTACATTCTATTTTACATGTATTACACTTTGGACATTACATCACCCTATTCGTTTCTTCTTCATTCTCATCTTCATTTTTATTGGCATTGTACCACATTTTAAAATACTGAAGTACAGAAATCTAAAGTCAATACAAAAGATGTGGGGAAAAATATGCGTCAAACGAAGTATACAATAGAAGCGTGATCAAGAAAAGTGTGATCAAGCCGCTGTGTATCTATTGTTCTCAAATTATTTCCACAATTTTTTTAACTATCGTCAAATAAGATATTATTATTTTGGAGTACTCTGGCAATAATCTAAAACAAACTTTGGCTGAACAATATACTTTATTCATTTTTATTTGGCACTGTATTCACAATCAGTTGAAGAGAACGTATTATTATCTAAAACAAGTTGTAACTACATTGTCCACACTTAGCGGAAGGAAAAGGTCAGGAAGTTTGGCCTGGCTATCCATGCAACTTATATGCAGGTTGTAAGTATTCATGTCGACATGTAGCTGATGCGGCTTGTTTTCCTTTTCCTGCTCACCAACTGTCTACTGTCCACGTTCAAGTTGGTACGGGTAACATTAGCAATATTATTATTATTTGAACCATTACGTTCTTCGATCGTTCCACATCATCGCTCTATCCCTTCTTGTTTCAAACTTGTCTCTACTCCTTTTTCTCTCCCCTTGTACGCGCCCACGCTCATGAAAATAAAATCGACGACTGTCCCACTGTCCCATGTGTCCGCACATTCAGTTGTGCATCTCTGATGTGTATTATTTATCCACATATATTTTTATCGAAAGCTGCTTTCTCTTATCCCTCTGTCAGTCTATGTTTAATGTTTACAATGTCCAGCAACATCTACTGCATTGGCAACTTCAAATTTAACTAAAGCTGTGGCTTCAGCGTGAACTTCTGCTTCAGCGACTTGTCCGTCAGTCTGTCCCTGTTTTGGTTCTGTTTCTTTCATTCCGTCTGCTCCTGCACTTTTATTACTATTGTAAAAAGTAAAACGTCTGTTTTTACTACAATTGTGTACAAATGCAGAAACACGATCCTATTTGTCTAATATACAAAAAGCTATAAGCATTGACTGTTATGCTATGATAATAACAACAATACGAAACTAATATCAATATAAAATACATATTATGTAACATGTATAGGGAATGCAATCAAACAAGTTTTAATACTGTTGGTTTTTGGTTAATTTAATTTCAAATTTGCTTTGCTATACAACTAGATGCTATACCCGTGTTTAGGTAGAAAATCTCTTAATTCGGACCGGGAAAATAAAAACAGTTTGTTTTTGCTTTCTGTGTGTACTGCACACTGTTTAGTGTATACAGTGTCCAACAAGCCAACTTCCGTACACATGTAAACTGTAAGTAGTAAAAAGTATTTTAATACAACTTGCTTTTTAGGAACATTGTACATTGTAACTATACGATCGTTTTTGCAACATGTGATGTGCTTGATGGTACAGGACAGAACACAAAAGGGGAAAAGAGGCATTGAGTCCGATAGAAGGGGAGTAGCAACATACATACATGCATGTATATTATGTAGTTTGCTGAGTGACTTGGGCTTATTCGTGCAGGCAAGTGGAAAAAAATAATCATTACTCATGTAAAAAGATTCTTCCTTTATACACGTACATATTGCACAATATGTGCGGGCCGGCATATTGTAAACCCATTTTCAAATCGATTGATAATAAAGTCATTGAACATTGAGCATACCATTATGTAGGGCGATCCACTGTAACTATATCGTGCAAAAGAATTTGGCTTCCTTCTGTGGTTGAAAAAAGTTTTTTATGAAGTTATCGAGCATAAAATAAAATTTCGAGCAAAATTTGCAAAATATTATCCTTTTTTATAATTTTTTCACGTGCTTTAATATTTAGAAACTTTTGTCAATTCGGATAGAACTTGACTGACTTTTTATTCGTTGGGAGAGTTGGACCACCCAAATATTGTAATTTTTTCCTTCAAGTCTAGCTATGTATTAAAATGAGACACATTTTTATACATTTAAGTGAGTATGCATGATACACTGATACACATAAAAAATATAAAATACATACATGCATACATACGTACATGTATAAGAGAGTCAGCCTCAGTGCTCACCGCCCATTTCATTTTCGTTTTCGGTTTGCGCCTAGAGTTTGAAATGGATAAAAAAATTGAACGCCGAACACAACAGTCGACCATTTATTGCTTACCGGTTGCCATTTGCTTGCCGTTTACAGTCCATATAGTTGACATTGTGATCGTGAATATTATGATTATATTTTGTATAGGGTATTTTGTATTCCATTATATAGTACAGATACATTATACAATACAAGTGCAATATTTTTATACGGGTATAAATAAAGATAGAGGAACAATCTCAATCTGTGACTCTCTCTCTCTCTTGTAGCCTTTGAAAACATTCAATATAACATAACATGCCATTAAACAGCACGACGTCGCATCGATTCCATTGTGTTTTGGAGTGCCTTTGAAAAATTGAAGAAAGAGGGAGGAAAGGCTTACGCTTTTTTGATCGAAGCGGAAAAGAGGATGAATACACAAACCGCGGTTTATTTCCATGTTTATCCATAATATTAATATACTATTGTCATCGAGACAATAAGGCAGCAAACCTTTTTCAAGAGACACGCACAATACATGAACAATGTACAAATATTAATAGCATTTATATCTTTATTAGGAGTAACGACACATTACACATGTGTACAGCGCATGTTAGGTATAGATGGGTTTAAACAAATTTGCAAAAACCAAAGCATATCTAATATGCATGGGAAAAATCGTCAGAAAATGATAATGGTTTTAGAAACAAAAAAGTGTAGCAATTGCCAACAGAGAAAATCTTTCTAATGATAACAATATAAATACATGTGAGACATAAGTAAAAATTTAAAACCCTTATTTTAAATAAGCTCCGCTGAGGTAACTTTGCATAAAGTTTCAAAATAAATCCGTTGCAAGCTTCTTCTGGGAAATTTCAATCGAGTCTATGCATAGACTTAGCTATATTTATATATTATACACTGTACACTATTCACTGTTAATGCTGAACTTTCAAAGGTCAAGTGGAAGTTTAAAAACGCACACTTGTTCCACTCTTTAATTCACATACAGTTAACTTGTGTTGAATACACATGAGTTGAAACTAGAAATTGTACCATGATATAAATTAAATACAATACTTAGATATACGCATATTATAGTTTTATCTAGAAAATTGTATCGTATGTACTGTTTCTCCTTCTGTTTCTGTAACTACAATCTACGTATGTATACACATACATACACTGATAACAGTGAAGCTGCCGACTTAAACATGCGGCACAATTTCACACAGACATTTATAATAGAAAAGTTGCTCGTTAGATTTCAAGCCATGCCATCTTCTCCACCGTATTTTCAGCAACTTTGTCATATCATCCGTATCTCGAAAATTCCCTGTGCCTTTACCCTTTTCTTGTATGTGTATTCCTGCTTCATCTCGAAAATCTAGAACAGTTGCTTCAATGAATACATATCACGCGCAAAAGACTAGCACTAGATCTACTGTGTATGCTTTTGCTAGAGAAACTATTAGAATTGCAAAGAGTAGAACAGGAAATACGCACAGCAGTAAGAGTAGAAGCAACAACCGTACTACTAGTTGTAATAATAATAATAATCATAATAATAATAGTCTCGAAGAGACATTCAAAAGTAGAGTCTGTAACGAGAATGGAACCTGTACGTTGTACATTGTACATACATAAGCAGGAGCTCGTGATAGAATCATCGGTTTTTGTGCAAAAAAAGATTCACCAAGTTGATAGGAAGGTAAGTTGAGGCTTCCCTTCCCTTCGTTCCTTCCTCGACTTATTGGCCACGTATTTATGTATTTACAATGTACCAGGATACACATTGTACATTGTGTATTGAATGTGTATGGAAAATTGTCGAGATTGCACACGGTAGTGCTCGCAGTCGTGCTCATCATGCCATTTCGCCATCGTATCTTCATCTTTCCATCGTATTTCTCTCTCTCTCTCTCTCTCTCTCTCTCTCTCTCTCTCTCTTCTGTTCACTCTCAGCGTTCGCGTCACATCCATACAAATGTATACATTATGAGGAGGAAGAAGGGGAGAAATGAAGAGAGCAACTAAAGCTGGAATTGGAGTAGGAGAGGTAACAAGGAACGAACAAACTCTCATGAACACACACCTACATTCTACGTACATACATACATACATACACATTACACATAGATGATGAGATTGCCATGTATTATATTCTATACAAACCGGACAAAAAAGAGAGCAAGCAAAATAGGGGAGAGAATCTGGAAGTGAAACTGGAGAATGGAGAGAAAGCAGGAGCAATGTTGAATGTTGAGTGTGGAGAGTTCAGTGTGATATATTGTCGACATGAACATGAACATGAGCATGAAAATGAAAAGGAACGTACGAGGACTTATAACTAATACTCATTACGGGCCCGCAATTGATGGGGAGAAAGGCAAGAGAAAATCAAGAACCGCATGGGGTGAATCAAATATGTTGAGTAGCATGTAATGTAATGCAATGCAATGTAGAGTAATACAACGTGTGTGTACAGTGTACAATGTACAGGTTACAATCTGCCTATCCGAACACATGTATCTTAGGTATGTACATACATATGTGACCTGACGTGAGAATGGAGAAAGATAATTGAGAAGCATTTCCCATGAATGCCAAGGCAAATGTACATAGATTTCGAAAACTTGCCGAGAGTATCATACCTACAACATGTACAATGTACAGACTCTAATATACTCTCAGTGTGCCGTTGCACCCAGGAAAAGTGTTAGTGCAGTACCAGCAAAGTCAAGCCACGCAAAGCCCGGCCTGTCATGTCTACCACAATATTTTTAGTATTGCACGTACACTTAACTACAATCTAACAAAGTACAAGTGCCTACGAGTATGTGCAAGTAATGGGAAATTTACGGGGAAATACCGAGAGAAAGTCGGGGCTTCATCGCATGAATTATGAATTATCAGGGTGTGCTGATATCTAGTTCAATGTTGCTATTTGAATGCATCTATCTATACACTTATTACCGTACAGATATCTGGTACGTGCTCCGTATTTTACTCCAAAAGTCATTTTACTTGTCATCAAAATATCTCACATGGAAAGGTGAAAATATATCTGCTTTTGTATGCATATTATGTATTGTATTACGCAGATTTTGTAGCTACCAGATTATTTTCTCTTCTTGTCGTTTTGCATGTTTCTTTGCAACTTTTTGCTAAAATTCTTCAAGGCTTCTGACACTGTGGTGAGCCAGTTTTGGATAGATTTTAAAAAGCTTTGTAAACTTTGCTGAGATGTTTTAAATGCTAAACCTCTCAATTACATCATGGATAATGCATGTATGTGGTGCAAAAAGATGGAATTGCATTCAGATATTTATACAAAAGCAAAGAGATGGGAAACTGGGAATGGTACACATAATATAATACCAGTAAATAAAAGCAGTATGATATGATTTATAGGAGAACATTTGAATGATTTTGATTTAGATGCGTATTTCTATTATCCTCCCGTCATTCACTCTCAAATCTTGAAGATACAGTTTTCATAAGCACCGATTTCACCAAGAGGTTTGACTTGACTCGATTTGCTGTTCACAAGATGTAAAATATTTTTTCCTTTCATGTGGTATATTTTCGCTGTGGATGTTATTGAAGCTGAGGGGATTTTGTGTTTGCACAGTATTTTTGTCCGCGGATTTAGATTCATTTATCTATTTCAAGTGGGATTTTTCATGGAGAGTCGACGCTCTCTTACCTCCGTCTGTACATACATATTGTGGGTGTACAATGTATAAATACATACCCATACCTGACTGTATATTTAATATCGGTCCTTTTGTAAACCACTGTACGTATGTATGTATTTACTCCACTTTGACTTGGACGCACAAAGGAATAGTGAAAAAAGCTTAAGGTAAATGCGCCTTGAATAGAAAATATATAGAATGAGCATAAAGAGGAGGGAATCGAGAAGGGAAAAGTTTAAGAAACTGGTTTGGGTTTTGGTACAAATCCTTCTGTGTATTACGCATAAATAAATGTGCATTTTTATACGTATACGTTCACCACTTACTGTACAGATATGCAGTTGTTATTGGATGAAAAGTCGATATGTTGACAACCTACAATAATTACATAAAATCCACAGCATAAAGTTTTTAGTATACCTGTTACTGTAATGTATTATACATACATTCTTAATGCTCAACTTCAAAGGTCTGTCATGCTGTCTCTGGTTGAAGAGGAAGAAAAAAGATGCATCCACACAAAAGATGGGAATCCAACTGTAAATGGAACTGTGTAGGCGTATCAGGACAGATAAAACGATTCTGATGGCGATGACGATTTCACCCTTTCCCCCATTATTATATTTATTTATTGTAAGGCGAGAGTGTATGGCACACCAAAATCAGATTATATGTGTAGTTCTATTTCTATGTATGTATGTTTCCATACCCTTAAACGGGAGAAAAGGAGGGAAAGAAAAGAAAGGTAAAAGGAAACGTTTGTCCTTCTCACTTTAGCAGTCAGATCCATGTAAAATGTAAAGGAATTTGCCTATTTTCTTCAGATATCATTGACGATGGAGATGGAAATGGAAATGCAAGTGGGAATGGAATGGAATAGAATGGAAGGAAAGGGAGAATCGGGGGAAAAGAGAGAAGATAGGATAGGAAGAGACCCTCAGAACTATATAGCAGGTTGTCATGAATCTTTAAATCCACCACAATATTTCCACCGCAGTTGTTGGCTTGCTGGTTAGATATTTGGTTGGTGGGTTGGTTGACTTGCTGGTTTGCTTGGGCTGTCTAGCGCTTGTTGTCGTCCCTCTCTTCTTCTTCCTCTTTATATCCTCCTTATGAATAAAAATAAGAATAGGAGAAAGGGCCATCCTGCACCAACAACCAAGAAGCAATGAAAGCCAATGGAAATGTCATCCCCATGCTGCAATATATATGTCATATGTAAACTCAAGTCTGACTTTGACTTGAGTTTTCAGACGGACAGCAGGGAGAACCAACAAAAGTTCCGTACAGTCGCCTTTGTACATAAAATTCCCGGATAAATCGCAGAATATTCAATAGCATTTTTATCAGAAATGCATGCTTGAATTTTCAACTTGTAAACCTAACGTAAAATTTTCTGAAGTTTACGTACAAATAATGGGCTAAATAGTATGCGTTTTAATTTGAAAAAAAAACAAACAAATGTGCAAAAATATTGTATAAGCAGAATTTACTGTACTAAAAAGTAGTTGTCTTATATCTGGAGGGAAATAAAGGATAAAAAAGATGGTGGAGAAGTCCTTGAAGTGGAGGAAGAATTGCTGGGCCCAAGCTCATCGAAAAGTGTTAGACCGTGTGACATGAAAAGGAAAGAGAAGCAAGTAGCAAGCAAATGCAACGCTGAAGCAAAGGGGAAAGTATTAGCTCGTTCTTTTTTCTTTTTATTCTTCTTCCTCTGTTGCTTTCCTTTTTACAACTGCCACTTTTCCGCTTCTTTCTTCATACCAAACATTCCACCAAACTCCAGGTCTGCGCAAGTTGCATCCACCCAGACTGACTGTGTGCATATAACTACTATACATGTATGCAGAGGGGAGAGTGGAGAAAAAAGGACCACATTCACGTATACTTAAATACACACACAACTATTACAACTTCCAGCACGACCACGAGAACAAGAACAAGAAAGAAAAGAAACGAAGAAGAAGAAAGGAAGAAAGTTTTGTTTGGAGTGAAGTGGAAAGTGGAAGAAGCACAAGACTTTTGCGGTCGGTCGGCCCACTAAGGGAGTCAGGCAATAGAAGAACACTCAAGAGCCAAGCCCAGCTCGTCTACCATAAAGTATGTAGTATATATATATGTATATACAATGTAAGTCGTACATACTCCTCACATTTTCCACATATGCAGTAAATATACATATGTCTCGTCTACCTTCCTTTTATTTTCCCATCAACAAATTTCGGTTGAGGCGCACTCTCCAACGCTCTCTCTCTCTCTCTCCTCCGAGTCTGAATTTGGGAATCTGCCACCTTATATTGCATTTTCCCTAATCTTTTTCATTGACTCTATTTACTTAGTTTTCAATATTTGCAATTACTACATTCATATAGGTGCCCCGTTATTTGAATGGGACGAGGAGCCAGAAAAACTGCCACTTTTTGCTTCATCTTCGCAGTCAACGTAAATAATAAATAGGTTACTTTTCATTTCATTTTGTTTCGGTTTTCGTTTCGCCTTTGGAGAACATTTCTCGAGGAATTCAATAATAAAACCACGTATATGGAATAAGGAGGGCGAAAATGGCAAAAATCGTACATGTATATTCATTCACGGTTCACGATTGAGTTTGGAACATGAGTGATGATTATTTTTTTCGTTCAGTTTCTTGTTGACAATCGTGTCGTGTTGTGTCTTTGATTCTATTTTGATTTTGATGTTTCTTCATTTCATTTTCATTGCTTTTTGGCCCCTTTCATCCAGTTTTTACCCCAGTCATAATTTTTGCCAATTTTCCTCCCTTATACATATTACATATTTGCACGGTAGTTGCTTGTCCCTCTAACCTTATCGAATGAAAATCCACCGATGAAAAATACATACAAGTCGAAGGACGACTGCGACAGAATGAAATTTGGATGGAGTGAGTGAGAGAATATGAACGAGGAGCCGGAGAAATAAAGTGAGTCAACCTATTTTCACCTTGTAGACTTCATTCAATCATCCCGTTTGTACACATATACACATACACAAATAAATACATGGGAGAGCCTCCCAATTCACTTCATTTTACTCTTAGACTGCGCAGAGGGTATAAACAGATAGAGTTGTCGACGAGGGAGTTATTAGCACGAGAGCCCTGAGCTCAGATAGATATTTATACAGTTGCAGATACGTACATACATATGTACATGTTACGTAAAATCTACAGAATCTAAAGGTAGCTTTTCTATACATACATACTGATGACACCGTACTGACTGTGCCGTACTGTGTTGAGTGTTGACTGGCTCTGGATTGAACGTGGACGAGCAAAGTAAGTCGAGCACTTTTTCATTTCCTTATTACACTAGCTATTTGCGGACGGAAATGAATAATAAAGATAATTGAATCTTTAAAAAAGCTTCTGAGCTCCTCCTCACGGCCCTGGTCGTTTTCGCCCTCGTTTCTCTTCCATCTAAATTGTTAGAAAGTCAGAGTGATATATGTAAGTACTGTAGTATACATACACACTACACACATTTGCAAAGATAGTGTTGAAACAGACTGTCTAATTTGTTCGTGGGTATACATGTATACCTACGTTCGTGGTTCTGCATGCTTGTCGTCCCCCTTCTGTCAAGCCACCAGCCTTGAAGCCCAGAGGCTGTCTTCAGCCACGGAGCGGTTGAAGACAACTTGATTCCCTTGATTCTAATTCTGGATGACTATGACTCTGGCTTTCCATTCGCCCTTGGAATAAGTAGGCAGATATTGTGAAAGAACCATTTCCCCTACTTTATTTAGATGCATATACATATGTATGGAGCCACCTTATTTTTTTGGGTAGGTGGAAGGTCTTCGTGTGAAAGTAATAGGAAAATTGTGCATGTGTAAACTCTACACTGTAGATTGTAGACTGTAGACGGTAGACCTTACCAAATTTTCTTCATGTGTAATTATTATAGAGGCAGAGGAGAAACGACAAATGCAAAATAAGGGAAAAGCGAGAAAAAGTCGTCGCACACCAAATATCTGTAAATATTCTCAGACGGTACACAACATGCATACATATACATAGTTAGTTGGTATTTATATAACTGAGGTTCTGCATTTAAGAAGGGTTTCATAATTTTTGACGTTGGAAATCCAATTAGCATTTTTGGAGAACCTTAAAATTTTCTAATTGTTAATTGTATAATAACTACAGTTGTGCAAGTAAGCTCTTTAATAATGATCGGCTAATTTCAACGAATTTATCTAGAAAAAATTCCGAAACCTCCCTAGTGAACCTATTGTATAGAAAACTTGTGTATCTGACTGCTTGGAGGCTTTTACATGACCAAAATGAGAAATTTTCTTCCTAATAAACACCACACCGCACTGTACACTAAAGGTGATGGTTTGGGCTTTCTCTCCTTTATCTACAGTCTATATAATATATATTCATGTAGGTATTTTCCCGTATCTAGATTCCAGATACAAATTTGCATGTATGAAGAAAAAGTTCAGATGTCAAATAATGGGCAAGGTGTACAATACATGTAGGTTTGTAGTTTGTATGTATATCAAAGTTCCATCGCTATCGCTGTTACTATCAGCACTTGTGTATTTCTTGGAGGAAGGGAAGGAGAGAAAGTAGAGAGAATGTAGGACAAGAACAAGGACGAGATTCAAGATTCAGATTGTGCCCTCTAAATTTGACTTTGGTTCTGGTTTCCCATTCTAAAGTTCTCTCACTCTCATTTCTAGATTCCTCCGTGCACAATATGCATAAGTATACGTATAATGTATAGGTATGCTCACCACGTACAATATGTATAGATATGTACGTACACTATTTACATATGTCTTGTTACACACGAAGGAAGATAGTCGACTCTATTTGAAAGAATTCGAAGAAGCTGCTGTTGGTTGATGTTGGTGTTGCTGTTTCTACACATATATGTATACATACTGAGTACTAGGGTTGGTGGTGGTGGTGGAATGAAAGGAAGGAGCGATGACTACTTTCTCACACACACACGAAAATTCATGACATGGAGTGAAAATGAGCATGAGAATGAGAATGAGAAAGGAGAGCGAGAGAACTGGAACTCAAATTTGTACACATCCATTGAAAATATTCAGCTACATGCTATCTACATTATGCTCGTGAATATATTACAAGATAAGCACCGGGAGGAAGAGACCATATGCACACAGTCTAGTGACACTTATACATTATGCATATTGAGTAGAGAGGGGAAAGAAAGCGAAAAGAGAGTTGGCCTTCGTTTCACAATTTGCTATCCGTCCTCACTCCTCACACATACTGATAGTATTGTCCCTATGTGTATGTATGTATCCCAGAATACTGTATACTGTATATTGTACATGCACCTGGTAATGTGTATTCTGTCGTTTTAACATGAAAGTCATTGTACAATGTACAAGGTCTGATTTTCTTTATCCTCCCTGCCCCTGCAAATTAGTTTACTGTTTTTCTTACATACCTTTTTTTCTTTTCGCAAACTCATTGTGGGCCCGTAGTTTTTCAAAATTTGGATTTTTATTCTATGCATACATTGTTTAATCGTGTGAATATTTATTTGTGTTGAATAAATTGCATTGTTGTAAATTTATGCACATTGTGTTGGGGTGAGACCTTGTTTTTCAACAGTTGAGAGAAATATATACATATACATGTATTTTTAAGTTGTTGAATGTGTCTGTGTCTCTGAATTGCGATGGAGATCGAGGAGGATACAAAGTGACGGATAGGCGTGGGGGAAAGCTAGACTCGAAAACAGAGAAACGTGGAGAGATGGAGAAAAGACCAGGGGAAATGCTACTGAGCGAGAAATTTGAATGACATATTTTGTCATCACACTCGTCGTTGTCTTGGTCTTTGTCACCATCGTCGTCTTTTCCACAGCTCTGTGGAACAAGAAGATGAAGAAGAAGTTGAAGAATGTTGCCGGCCGCTACCGCTGCCATTTCTCTTTTTCACTGTTCGTACCCTTCTATTGCCAGCGCTTCCTCCCAGCTTCTATTACTTCTTCCCTTTTTGGCTTTCTTAGACACACTTCTCGGCTGTACATTCCATGAATTAATAAATGCAAGTCCTCCGCTTTTTATGTCAGTCAACCAGGGCACACACACACACACGCACACACAAAATGTAAGAGGGAAAGGGAAGGCAGTCAAGAGAAAAGTGAAGAAATGGAGAAAGCTCCAGGATTTCGTCTCCAGGAATTTAATTTATCTTTACTTCACACTTTTGATCTGCTCTTAGAACCAAAACCAAGAGGCTTGGAGCAAAGCTCCTTTCCGTCATCATCCTTTTCTCCTTTTTCTCCCTGCATCAAGATGATGCATGATAATGGTGATGATTGTGATGATGATGATGATTTTTCTCCTGTTTCTTCTCCCTTTCACGCTCTTGCTTGTATGTAGTCTCGAGCGAAAAATTGAGATATTCAACCAACAAGATTCATACGATGATGATGATTGTGAGAACTAAAGAGTAAGATGTGTATAATGGAAAACCAACCGATTTCAAATAGGCGACTTCTTCTTTTTTTTGCTCCTTGTTTTTACCAGGGAAAAGTCATAAGACGAAGAAGAAGCAGTGCACGTCTTTATCTTTAATCACGACATGTACAATATATATTATACGCACACTGATTCCTACTCTCTGCCTCTGACTTTAATTGGCATCAAAGATCAAGAAGAAGAAAATTTTCCCTTAATGCTTTCACCCGACTTTCTTTTACTTTCATCATTTTCATTTTCCAACCTCCTTCTACCATCGTATTACTACTATCTATGTTATTACTTTTTCATTTTTTTTTCATGGAAAATGATTTTCTGGTCCGGGAAAAATTATCTTTTCCCACCGTCGGCTAACAAGTAAGAGTTTTTAGACTTTGTTCTAAAAAATCTCAAGAATCTCCTTAAAGTTCACGAATACTCTTTCTTTCTGTGACGGAATTAAAATTTTACGTAACAAAATACAAGGAATGAAGATGACTGTAGAAAATCTTGAAAATTTCAAAATCAAGAAACATACATACATAAAACTCGTGGGTACAAAAATACAGTTTTTATCCGCACCCATATCATTCTTCATTCAACTTTTATTGGAATCTTTACCGGCATCTTTGTCATTATTTTTGCTCTTTGTCTTTGTCCCAAGAAATGTAACAAAAGTTAAAACTGAACTTGTTCTATACTCTTAGCTTGCTTTGTTTATATGTACTTCAATCTCTAGTATTTGTGTTTGTATTTGTATTTGAACTGAGAGCCGGGAGCACAGAATAAAAGGGAGACAGAGAGGAAGCTGGATGAGTTTGACGAGCTTTTAAATCCAGGCAACATGCAACATAGAATAAGAGGAATGAATAAGTAAAAGCAGAGGGCGGAGGTGATGCAAAATGCATGGCATCATGCAATTCGCCAGTGTGCTGTGTTCTTTGGGCTGCTGGAGATTTGGATTGAGTAAATATTAGGATTTGGCTCCTTTTTCCTTGATAAAACTAATAATCCTTGCGTCTTGACTGAAGACTGTACTGCAACTATAGAGATTGTAAGATTGTGGGCCTTTTCAATGAAGTCACCATCACAACAAATATCTAGTCAAATAATGTATCGTATTGAGCCACAACTTGACTATATGTACAATGTACATATTCAACTTTTTAAAAAACTGGGATTGAAATTGAGTTGATAAGAAGACAGAAGACCGAGAGACAAGTGGAAAAGAGAAAGGAAGAGGAACGAAGAAACACACACAGTGTACATAGAATACATTGAATAAAGAGGAGGCAGAACAACAAAATGTAAAGAGTGGGAGAAAGAAAGAGAGAGAGAGAGAAAGCTGAAAGAAAGTTTCAAGGAAAATTATTTTTCTTTATTTTTTTCCAATTCACAAAATCAATATCTTGTGATTAAGTTTTCCCTTTCTGTGCATGTGAAAATCCTGTGTCAACTTAATATCCATGAGTTCATGCAGCAGGCTGTGCTGTGCTGTCCGGTAAGCAATCCACCAATCCATCCACCGAAGGACAAACCTCTTGAAAAGAACAAACATTTAGTTGACAAAAAAGTTTACGACTCCACTTTCTTTCTTTCTCTCTCTCTCTCTCTCTCTTACTCTCATTTTCCAACTCAAACTCGATTTTCTATTCTCGATTCTCATGCCGTTCTTTTTTCCTTCCCTTCTCGTCTCTTCTCTCATTCTTCTGCCCCATACATATGTACACTTTGGGTTTCTCCTTCTCATTTTCGTCCTCTACGATTACTTTTGTACCTCCATTCTCCTATAATATAATGTGAGTGTATAATACGGATATCATATCCTTTTCATCGAGTCATACCAAACCAACAATCAACTTGAGGCTACAGTAAAACTTGTTCTTATCTAGCTCCATCAAGTTTACCGTTACAATCCTTTTATCAAAATTAAAAACTTTTTTGTTTGAGGTTACTTTTGTTTCATTTTTACTACTGCTGGATTTATAAATAGTAATAATCTGTTTTTTTAAAAAATGTTATGATTTTTTTTCGAGAAAAACTATAACTATATATCCAAGCTGTATTGTACACCAAGTTCCATGGCCATGGTCGTGCTCGTACTCAAAATCGTACTTGTATATTACTTTGCCTACTGTATAGCTGTGTGCTCGTACTTTATTCGAGTATTCACCTTTTTCTCCCTCTCTCGACTGATATTTTATCGTTCTAGCATATACCGATATGATGATATTTATGTGCCTTACCTTTCGGATTGATTCCTCTATTTATTTGTATACGTTTCTTGGAGAGAGGATGAAAGTAATGTAATGTAATGGGGAGGGAGAGAGAAGAGTAGAAGGCCAAAGTCGACGCCAAGTATGGTCATATGTCATGCGTGTGGGTTCAAAGAGGACAGTAACGGTGGATTCACGTTTTTTTCATTCTATGTATGTATGCGTCCCCTAACTACATTTTTTGATCAACATAATGTTGGGTATGGATTGTCAAGCTTATACAGTACAAGAGTATCTACTATCCAATACATTATAGATGTATATTGTATTTACGATACTATAATAGTATACGCGGATCGGTACGATACGATACGATAGGATACGATACACAACGATACAATACGCCGTGGATGAAGAATGAATTCTACATAATAAAATGAATGTTCCTCGTTCCTTTGCAAAGTATCGTATCGTATCCTCTACGTCGGAGTACCGTACATTAGAAGTTTAAGTTGAAATCAAATTTCCTTTGAAGAGAAGCACATAATGGAAAATTGAAATGTAGTGGAACAAACTAATAGTTTGGCACAAAAGCCGCCCTCTCTCTCTCTTTCTCTCGTCCTCTGTCTTCTTTTATTCACTTTTACTATTGTGACTGGAACGAATCGAATGGAACTACATAGCTGCATATGTATGCGTGTATGTGTAATGTGTATGTGTTCATCTAAATTTTATCAATTCACTTTTAACGTTTACTTTCCCTCAAATGCTTGATTCTTGGTTTGGTGTATCAGCATCTGTGCTTTTTCAGAGCTTGTTAAAGTTCGGGCCGAAGCCAAGGCGGAAAAATAACAGTAAATAAGTGGGAAATTAAGGGCAGGAATTAAAACAGTGTCACAAAATGTGTACTGGTACATACGTACGTGCGCTTACTTCATCAATAAAAATCATGGGATATGTAAAGCAGAGGATGGCTCAAGCATTGACAAATTACAAGGTTTACAAGGCTCCTTCTTCCTGGTCTCTTTCACTTCAAACGCCTACTACTAACTGGGTGTCCCAACAAAATGTATGTAAGTAAAAGATGAGGGGTGTACTATTCCAGTTTTTAGGAGAGTCAGATTCAGGTGTGTTGCGCCAACACACAGCACGGAAACGGGGATAAATATTATATAAACGGGATTTTGTTTGTTTGTCAACTTTTTGTCAACTTTGAAGGGTGTTTTTGGGAGTAAAGGGACTAACAAGATGAGTATTGATTAGACTGGATAAAATATTTAAGAGGGGAACAGCTGTCTTTGGGGGATCTAACGCACTTTCTTCCCATCCCTTTTTTTGTACAATCACCCAGAGGATGACGAGGACAACTGAAACTAGTCATAGCCAAGTTAGCTACGGTATGTACAAGTTACAACAACAATATTTGCTGGCGAGGCACAAAGAAGACTTTGCCTTTCTTTTCTACTCTCCTCTCATTCATCATGCTCCATCGACATTCTTTTGCTCTTTTATACAGTTTACACGCTCGAATTTTCAACGTAATGCACAAGTACACCGTACACAGTACAAACAGGGAATCCTATCATGCCCCACTTACACAGTCCGGTGTACACGGTACACTTTCGCTTTTTCTTTCATCCCTCGTTTTTCGGCTTCCCCCATAAGTGGCAGTCTCAAAGCAAGGCAAGACATGTCAGGGCAAGGAAAAAGGCAAAGGCATTGCGACATTCTGTAAAATATATCTAAAGAATAAGGGATGGGTAATAGACATGATATGACACACTCATACATCTATTTCTATACAAACACACACACACACACAAATGGCTCCGAATTCACTGTCGCTACAGTCACAGTCAAAACAAACGTGACCAACGGCAGAAGGACCTACACAAGTTACGATATGTGACACAACATGTATTTTATTTTTCCCTGTATTCTTTTGGTTCAGTTCTTGCAGGGTGAAGCTCGTCTACCTGTACTTTGCCGTCAAAGAAGCAGAAACATATAAACATAGATACACGTCGATACAACGTGTATGATATTTCGATAGAAATTTTCCTTTCTCTTCGGGCACAAAGGCAGTCAGACAGACAGACCTACATGCACGCCGTACAGTACCATATAATACAATGCAGTGCAATACAATACAATACAATATACAATACAATGCACAGACATTGACTTTCCGCTTATTACACTCTTGTAAACTTGGATGAGAAAAACTTTTCCCGATTATGTACTCGCTCTCTTAGTTTAGTCTTTTTAAAGGTTCTGGGCTTTCCCCTTTGCTCAAACCATAATACAATAAAAGGTAATACAGTACAGTACAGTACATTGCAGGTCCGCCGTCAATGTCAATGTGTAGTGTGTAGAATCTATAGATATGCATGTACACTGTACAATGTACATATAGAAGAATGGAGCATGAAGTTTTCTCGGGCTCCTTTCCCTTTTCACCTTTACTCCAACCAAAGAGCCAAATGAATGGAATGGAATGGGCTGGGACGAAATGGAAGGCAAATGGGCAAACTAACGTTTATGAAGAACAAGGACAAAGAAAGCAGAGAAAGAGAAAGGAACGGATCAAGAGAGAGCGGGAGAGAGAAAGAAAGTCTGCGTAACTTCACATGGGGTCTAAACGATTGAAATCATCCACCCTTTGTAGATTCTATTCCGAGTAGTTGTATTTTCCCAAGACTCGTGTTACTCGAGGCAGGTTGGAGCAGTTGGCAGTCGGAGTAGTCGGCTTTCCACCGTCTCCTTCTCATTCTCCAGACTCCTCTCAGGCAAACTCGAGGCTCAGCTTAGCTCAGTCAAACTACTCAAAAGGTATTCAGTCATTTCATCGGGAGTAAAAAAGAGAGAGAGAGAGCAGAACTAGAATATAGTATGTACCACGTACAATGTACAAGCATATACCATATACTATTAGAGTAGTTTCGTGGTTTTTAGATGAAGATCTGTGCACATGCTGAAACTGCCGTTCATCATCATCATCATGTTCTTCTTCTTCCCTTTTTCGCTCCAGTTTCCAGTTTGCTCTTCCAGTTTTGAATTGAGCTGTTCTTCCCTTGTTCCTCGTCTCCAGTTTCTTGGTTCGATTCGATTCTGCAGTTAGCAGGTTGCTGCTGCTGCTTGTTGTGTCCTTGTTTGCTCCTTTATAGATTTTACGAGGCAGGAAGGCACAAAGTATATTAGGACGGACTGCAGGAACTTGTCAAAAGGAGAAAGGACAATCAGCCGAAAACAAGCCATTTCGTCTGTACATAAGTAGATGTATAGAAACTCATCTATATTTTAAGGGGAGCAGCAACAATGGGAAATACAATAACAGTGTAGGCTGTAGATCACTACAGTATAACAGATGTATAACTTTTCCCCTGTTATCTTTATCTATCTATAGAATCTATCACTGCTGGCATATACATAGAGAAGATGAAGCAAACATACGTATACAGTGTTAGGGAGCTTGAGCAGGACCTATTAAATCGACAAGAATAATTTTGAATGTTTTGGAACGTGTCAGTTAATTTCCTGTCTATCCTTTACGCAAAAGATCTTACTAAAAAATTGTAGACTGGACTGTTAAATCTTCTAAAGCTTTAATACGAAAATCGGCATAACGTTGATGGGATGCATCTCAGCACATCAGAGGCTGCCGTTGTTTTCTATATTTCAGATAGGTTGGGCGCAACTGTAAAAGTTAGAGTTAAAATATCACAGTAATATGCATACGCACATATTTATATTGTACTCAAGTAAATGTAGTGTGCAGTATTGTCCTAGTTCTGCTACCATTGCCTTTACGCAATTCAAATTACTGCATTGACAATCTGCAAGTTTTCCATGCAAAGATAAAGAAGCTCATTTTGAGAGACAAACCAATATCAAAGTCTTCCCATGTAGACATTGTTCAATACGATGAAAGATGAGATGAAGAACGTGTAGTGTATTGTATCTTTACTACATTTTGTACGTATGGTACATAGATGGTAGAGAAAGATCCCAATTTTGATACACGAAATGTTGCAAGGTGGAGAAAATGAGTAGAGTAAAATTCCCACACAGCAAGCAGCCCGAACTAAACGCGACATAAATAGCTCCTGAAAGCAACAACAAAGTCCGGGTCAGATACACTGAAGGAAATTGAAGGAAAGCAACAACAACAACAACAACTGCAACAGAAACAGATACATGACAGAGTAAAGTCATCAGACACTCATCAAGCCTCAGACTCAGCCCAGTTGTTAGAGATATGCAGAACATATAAAGTGAGATGAGTAGAAAATAGTGGCCTTTTGCCTCGTTTCGCTCATTCCCTTCTTCTATCCATTCCTCCTTCCTCGTAGTGCATGTGTGCGATGATCTGATTTGGTCCACTGCATAGCATACTTTTACATTCGCTATGTTTGCATTTGTCTCTCCAAAATGTGCGAAGCAGGAGCATGTGTGTGACTCAATTTCAAATTCTCTGGACAAGCAAAGAATCCACATCTACGGGCATCCATCAGCCCTCCTGTCATACGTACATGGAAGAAAGCCGAAGGAAAACGAAACACAACCAAATACACTAAAGCAAAGGAAAGGAAATGAAAGTAGGTAGAAGAGAACAGATAGGTAGCTGAGCGTTGTGATTATAATCAAGCAACAGATTTGAGATTTGAGACTCCACGTTGTCAATGCATTAGAGTCGCTGAAAATAACTTCAGTCAGTCAGTCGTTGCCTTCTTCCTCTTTCTAGGATACTTTAAACGGGGAGTCAACTTATTAGTTAGAGCTAAGTATGTTATGGGATGGCGTATGGCTGTATGAAACGACCTAGTGTGTAGGGATACTCAACTATCATTATTCATTTTGACCATTGTGTACAAGGAATCACACAATCGTATGAATCATCGTGTATCATTGTTTAGAGTAAGTATGTCAAAGACAATTAATTCTTTAAATTAAAGAATTGTTTCAGTAATTCTTCAAAGATTATTTTCCTTTGTAAAAATAGTATATTTGTGAGAAAAATGTTGCTTTTAGGCCGTGCAAGCTATTTTACAAGCTGCCATATATGAATACAGAAATATGTATGTATACAAAAATGCCAAAAATGATACTGTTTAAAGTAAATTAAAAAGTTAAACCACAAGTAAGATTTTGTGTAGTTATAAAAAAGACGGTGAAGTCATCAAAACGCTGAATCGGGTTTGAATTCTGTTTATCTCTCTGCCCTTTCCTTTCAGCATCCGGCCTACATTTACATTTCCACATTTGTGTAAAATTTTAAACACGTGTATTGTGCCATATGTTACAACAAGCATTACATTGCACCATGCTTATGTTGAACATGGTCCATGTTATTACATAATCAATGACTATACGCCTTCTCCGTACTTGTGGATATATGTATGTATTTGTAAAACCTAAAACTGAGGAAAACTGGAAAATGGAACGCATGTTCAACCGGATTGATTGGGCATTGGGCTCCGTGGAGCGAGAGAATGTGAGAGGAGTCAGTTTATTATTCAGTACTTTCTCTTCCAGCTCAGTGAACGTCAACACTGAATAAATTCCTGTGAAATATCCACGTGCCTAAATACTTTCTACAACCTAAAGGGCACATTTTAAATACCATTAGGGATGTTTTGCAATTTATTGTAATACATCTATTTAACATCCTGTATTTTGTACAACTATTGCAAAAACCAGTGGAAAATGTATAAAAATGCATAAAGGCTTGTATTGCATTGCAGAATTCCAAGCAAAATACCCCAAATGAAGTAATAAATTACTCATTAACAAGTTTATTATTACTATTTACTACATACTATTCTAGCCACTAGTTGGTTTTTTGCGCAATTCACACTAAATATATAGATATACAATAGATCACCAACTCAAACATTTTAGCGGAGGCCCCAAGCCAATTTAGGCCATTTAACCGTGTTTACCTTCTTTTAACCAAGTACATGCATGCATATACATGTTATACGCTTGGTCCTCAACCCGAAAGTTCAAGTGATGAATTTGAAATTGATTTTCGTTTTATATTATTTTATTTTCAAACTAGAGTATTCTAGGATTGAATTAACAGCATGGCATGGCAAAACATAGCATTGCATAGCACAGAATTGTGGGGAAGAGAGCAAGTCAAGTCAACTCAGGGCTCTCGATCAAAATCAAGTTGAGAGAGTGTTGGGTAAATAATAAACAATTATGAGAAAGTGGCCCACGGTATGGTATGGCATGGCTTGGTTTGGTCGAGTCTGGTCTGGTCTGGTCTGGCCTGACACTATTATCTATTCTCCTCTTCCTCCTTGTTGATCGAATCTCCTGCATAGTTTCTCTTAGTTGGTTTCTATTAAATTTCTGCGGAACTATTAGTGTTTCAGTTTCGGTGTATGTCTCCCAACTTACTGTTAATGGCAACTCGTACTCGACCCACGAATACGAATACGAATACAAACACAAATACGAATACGAATACAATATGCATAGATGAAGTGGATGCCCTTTCGATAGCACTCCTTGACAGAATAGAGAAAATGGAGCAAGTGGAGTCGGGCAAAAAGGAAATGCATGTTGCTTGTTGATGGAGAAAATTCACAAAATGGACCAACAGTGTTCACTACCACATGGTATATGGAAAGAGAATCGGGGAAAATATCTACAATCTACAGTCTACAGTACGTACAGTTAACTTGTCTTCAAGTTGGCTTCCTTTTGCTTTGAATTTTGCCCTGGTTAGGTTTGGTTCAGTTCAGTTCAGTTCAGGCCTGGCCTGAGTTGGCCTGACTTGGTTTGGTTTGGTTTGGTTTGCTTGACTTACGGGCATCACTTGACTTTGACTTGTTGTCCGTCCGTTATTTTCCTGCCTATAGGAAAGGCCGACAGACACGCTGAAAATATCTCCTCGCTACTCTCCATTTTCTCCGTCTATCGGTTAGTTCACTCTGGTGAAAAGTTTCAAACCCTTCTGGCAAAATCAACCAGAGCCAAACCAATACAGCAGCTAGCTCAAACTAAGCCAAAAGCAAATCAAATATGGGGAAAGGGGAGAGGAAGAGAAAGAGGTGGTGAAAGCAAGCAAAGTGAGCTCCGATATATTTACTTGTACATATAACTAGATTTCTGTATGTGAAAAAACAAAACTGGAAAGGTATCGACACATTGGCCATTGTATACACATAAACACCATACAAATTGAAATTGAACCCATAGTTGAATTGAGTTGAGTTGATTTGCTGTTGCCGCTATACATACATACTAGGAACTGAAAAGTAAGCGGAAGGGGGAGAAACTGTGTTCGCTAGTTTTGAAACTTACTCTACATACGCTAGCGAGTGGCGAGAATGTCGAGCTGGCGTTTGAGAGGTCGGGGAATACAAATACACATGTGGCACATATGTCTACACATACAGATATACAGATACAATGTGTGTGTGTGTATTCTGTATGCATATAAAGTTAAACTGGTTCTGTAGAAATTCAAGCTTGCCTTGCTTTGGCCTTCTCCTGTGTAGGAGTGCAAACACAGTTTCCATTTGAAATTTGAATGAATTGCTCACTCGTCCATCAGTACACAAGTATATATTATACATATTTACATGTATGTACTATGTACTTATGTATTAGTATCGGCTATCGGCTATTGGATGCTCTACAATATTTCACTGTGTGTACTTTTAAGATATATTGAGAAAGTGTTGCTTGCTTGTATAAATCTGCCTATAACCTACACATACATACATACATACAAACAGAGGGCAAGGAAGCGACTGGGCCTATCTCGACAATCTCAGCACCACCTAAACTAAATTCCAATGCGTCACTGTCAACAGAAGGCATTTAGCCTGACAAATATCTACACATCAACCTTTGATTTGATTCACTGTCCTTTCTCTTACTCCTTCTCTGCCCCTTTTCCAGACCCCACTGCCTTTCTCCCTGCTCTTTCACTCTGCTTTCTCCGACTCTAAAATCCAAAATACTTGTACATTGTACATACAGTAAAGTACATGGTTGGCTGTACACTGTACACTGTACATGGCCTGACTAGTCAACTGTAAAGAAAAGCGATCCTTCCAGCCTTTCACATTTTCGAGTCAACTACGTAGATCTTTTTGTAGCGTATCATACCATGATATTGTACCTATGATATGGAATGGAATGGAATCGTATGGATGGTATGGTATGACATGGGGTCTGAACGTGTGGGTGAGAGTGCAAACAGAGAAAGAACACACACAGACAAATACGCGTGAATACACCTCTCATCGAAGTAGGAGAGAGAGAGAGAAGCAGACGGTAGCTGCCGTATCATAAATATCGAGATATATATCTCTGTAATGTAATGTAGGTACTTTGTGTCTATACTTCCTTTTATATTTTATATATATCTGTATATAAGTATGTGTAGTTTGTCCAGAATATTTGCAGCCTTGGGTTTATCCCGAACTAACATGTTTGCTCAGTGTTGTATCGTGTTGTGTATGATACATATGGAGGACAGGACATTTGTACGTATATATATGTACGATGTACATATTATGTAGTGTGCGTAAAAGGAGAGCGTTGTAAAGCCATGTCATATATTATGCATGGCGATGGGGCGAAGAGAGGCGATTTTGCATTCTCAAGTGTCAAGAGGTTCCTCCCAAATGCCAACGACCAAGCGTGAGAGTGTATTACTGATACAATGTACAATGTACGGCGTGAGCAGTGGATATTTGGCCGTTCAGTGTTGAATCTCAAATGTGGATGTGTATCGTATCCTGCTTATATATTTGCGCATATATGTAGCTATGTGTGATGGGAAGAAATAGGAAGAGTATGCATAGCAGTGATTTGACTCGATGTGTCCCGTCAAACCATTACATTTTCTCTCTCTCTCTCTCTCTCTCTCTCGGTTTATGGAGGATACTCACAAGGGTAAATAAAACACCCTTTTACGATATTTGTATTTATATTTGTATCATTGATATTTCCCTGCCGATTTCAAGGGCTTTTTCTATAGGAGGTAAATGCAGCTCTATGTGTAATAAATCACACTTTCTTACACTCAAATTCTTGGCAAAGATGGTGCGCAGTGTGCCTTGGAATTTGCTGCAGAGGCAGCTTATGTGATCGGTAAAAGGAGTAAAAAAATTAGTGAAATGCGCAATACACCCAAAATTCAATGAATAAAACTGTACAAAAATGTTAAACTGTGTCAAAGATATGTACCGAACTAATGTGGAGAACTAGTCAACATCTAACATCTACAGTGTACAGTTACGTATTTTTTAATTCCATTTGTAGAAGTCAGCGTCAATTTTGTTTGCCTTGTGTAAAATACATCAAAAGCTCACAAGTTTATAATACATTTGTCTGTAACGATGACCCCTCCTGTTTAACTAAGTGTGGGCAACATTTCACCAACCCTGTTTTCCCCGAATTTAATGGCATGACAAAATATCTAGCCCGTATTCACGTACGATGTATAAACTTATTTGTAGATTCGAGAGAACCGACCGACGGTGTCTGATAATAATGAACCATGTACGTTTAATTTTACTTCCTTCTTTAACTCTTTAGCTCCTGCTCGCTTTAGTCCCCATAAAATTGTCCAGCGTATTAAAAGATTTAATTACGTTGACCAGTTCTGCTGAAAATGGCTCCGTCGTATGAACCTCACATGTGTTATACACATACATATGGCTGAGTCTGCATGAACCAGACGAAAGAGCAAAACGGAGAACTGAGGCAGACAGACACAAGCAAATGAATAATAAGGAAGCAAAGTTTTGAAAATAGCCACAAGCAGCCCCGCAAATGTCCAAAGTCTCTCTCCTGAATTTTCTCTCTCTGTGTTTCTCTCTCTGTCTCTTTCGGTTTCATCCTCTAATGATGTATTTAAAACGAGGATTTGAAAGACCTTAATGATGACACAGAGTTGAAAACTCCAAACTCGCCTCAAGTATCGTCGTCGTCGCCCCAAATCCAATGGTCGTCTCGTTTTTCCATGCAGGATAACTAAATTCCGTATGTATACAGTATACATACATGTGGACTTGAGTACGTGGAAACTTATTGAATTTGTGCCAAAATCCACATTGACTATATATGTACATATAATATAACTGGCCCATACAGTATATTTACTTCATCTCATGTCTCCTGTTCACCAGTACATGTGCATTTTGATTCGACATTCGATTTTCGATCCGAGGATCTATATATGTATGTAACCAGTAACTAGTATCCAGTTATAACGATCCTTAGTCTGGAAAATGAAACCGGTTCCCTCATCTATTAGTTATGATGAGAGACTTTGACTGGAGACCCGTTACATAAGTATGTATCTATCTCCATTCTGCATAGTTAGAGTCCAGAGCAAGAGCAAGCTCAGAGAAATTTGCTTTTGCTTGTTACCCTGATGATGCTCTCGCTGATGAGCGAGAGGCTATTGTTTTTACACAGTGCACACTAATAGTCTAGTATATGGAAAGATG
>JAQIVE010000324.1:0-41473 GCA_034698285.1 Sminthurinus bimaculatus | reverse complement strand
TAAAACCTTGCGCTTGCACTACTACTTTGCTCTACCATCTGAGTCACATTCCTATTTTGCACTTAGCAATCTTACAATATCAATACAAGCATCGTATCAATGATAATAAAATCTATAAAATGACAATGTATGGCATAGATTTGAATTTTCATAAATATGGTCCTGGGATTTCCGTCCGTCATCCATCTTTTCCATCTTTCCCATCTTTATGGCTCCTTATTTAAAGTAAATAATAATATGTATGGAGAGCGTGGAATTTTTCTAGGTTCGATCCATCTCCATTTTTGTTTCTCTCTCTTTTTTCAAGACGTTATTGTTGCTCCTCTGTTGCTCGTATAAAAGAATTATATCAGTAGTATGTACATTGTACATGGGAAAGAGCTGGAAAAAAGTCATATACTGTATAATATATTGTATATACAGTGTGATCATGGATCATGGATCATAAATGCAAGAGGGCAGGCAGCGGAGAACGGAAGAACAGAACAGGGAGAGAGAGATGAGCAAACAATAAAAAAATGAAAAGTAAATATTACATATCCATTTTTTCTGTTTGTTTGTTTGTTTGCATGTTTCATTTTATTTTTACGACTCCTCCCGCTCCCAATTTTGCTCATTTCTCTCTCCTTCTATCTTCGTTTCTTTTCTTTTCCTTCAGTTTTCTGGCACTTTTTTGGGTCGTTGAGTTAGCTTTTGTCTTTCCACTTGCGAATAAAAAAAGACGGAGGAGCAGAATAAACATGAGGCTGGATAGATACAACGTATGTAAATATACATATGAAACGTAAAATGGCGTCATTCTAAATTTATAGAGGCCGGAAAAGAAATTCCTTGTTTTTCTATGTCTATTTGTATATTGTATACAAGTGCAATATTCTGTCTCATAAATTGATTTAAAAGGAAAAGTCATCGTCGTAAAGGCAAATCTTGGTTCTCATTCATCTCCAATTTGGAGGATAAAAATGGTACAATGTCAAACATTTTAGATTTTGAGCTGAAACCAAAGGGATAAAAAAATCATGAGAATACGAAAAAATCATGGAAAATGCATGCATAATGTAAATAATGTAAGAAAACACGGAATAGCTCCACAGAGATAAATTTTTTCAAATCCCACATGCAAATTTTATCCAAATTTTGTCCAATTCTCTGGGATTTTTATGAGGACAGTTATTGGCGAGGACGCAGGGAAAAAAGCTCAACTGTTGCCATCATTATGGATGTGCTCTGTTTTTTAACCTTGCTTTTTCCTTTGCAATAGTTATTTTTCCCCTGGATTTCCTTGATGTGATTTCCATGATGTAAATTATGCCATTCTTTTTCCGTCGAAAAAGGTAAATTTCATGACAAAACGGGGGAATTTTGCTAAATAATATGTACAGACAAAACCCAAAATCTTGTTTGATTCTACAAGCGAGTAAAGGATGTCTGGAAAAAATTGGGCCAACATACAAATATTATGTAGTCCAAAATTTCCGTACCATCGATTTGTGTTTGTGTGTAGAATGTAAACCTGGAATTTGTACTTTAGTGTATACCTACACGCGGTGAAATGTTTGCAGGAAAATATTCGGAGGCGGAATAATTTTGTCCAGGGAGAATAACTTTGGAAATAAATAACGAAGCAGAGATCGAGAAAAAGGAGTCAAAGTAAAATCATACGTATGTATGGGAAAAGAATACAGAGAAATGCGTATACATTATACATATGTGTAGCTGGAGAGACTTTGGATTTTGGAACTAGCCGACTAGCCGTCAACTCAACGACGGGGTTCTGGACAACTGCTGCTTCCTCTGGATCCTGGTTTTGGGGTTTTCTCCAGCTTCCCTGCTTCTGATCTGACCAGCTAAATTTGCTCTGGCTATTCCCGCTTTTGTTATTTGTGGGATGTTTTCCTCGAGTCTCTCCTGTATTCCCAAATCTAGAATCCAGAGTTGGACTGGAATGTGCACAGTGCACATACATTGTCATCACATCACATGTGAATTTGGGATACTGGACAAAAAGAAGAAGCAGAAGAAGAAGACTCCGAGTCCAAGTCCGAGTTTGAGGACAAGAGGGAGGCGGAGGAAGATCCAGGGATTCCATTTGATTTCTCCAAATCTATAAATTTTCCCCTTTGGGACTCACTCAGCAACAACAACAACAACAAAAACAGCAAAAACAACATGGAAAAGATGGCCACAATGCCCAATACACACACACGCGGACACACACTGACACCACAACTTATGGACAGAATAACGTGGAAAAAGTCAAAGTCAACGTCAAAGCCAATCGCCAACGACAACCATCAGTTTTTTCATCCGCTCGTCGCTCGTTCCCTTCTTCTCCATACAATATTAACAATATTTTGTCACTGCTCCATTTTTCCTCGTGTCAACTCCAGGTCTCCCATCTTTTGTCACCACAGAGGCCACAGTATCGTCCTATATACACATGACCTCTTGATATCATCTTCTTTTTGCCAATTTTCTACCATGCATTCTACATGATAAAAGAGAAATAATAGTCGATGAGCAGCGCTGTCCAAAATGCCCGGCAAAATAGAATAGACGAAAGAACCGCTAATTTTTCACCGGTTTTCCACGCATTTATTGACGTTAAGCATATATACAATAAATCCTGGACTTTCTTTTCCCCTTGCCTTTGAATTGGCGGACAGGAATATGTATTAGCCAGCAATCTCTTTCGCCTTGTAAAGAAACGCATTAAGGTGTTCTCCCCGCTTGAGGAAAATGACGATTTGGATCCGGACCCGAATCCTGATTCAGCTTGCGTTTTCATCTCTCTTTTTCGGGTTTAGAATTTCGAAACCTTATGTGTGTCATGTCAATTTGGAGGCGAGAGGAACTCGTTCATTTTTCTCGGGGAATTTTTCCCGGATAAATAGCGTCGAGGCCTGAATGAGGAGAAAAAATGATGGCGAGGGGAAGCGGAGAGGACGTACATACATAAAAATGTATAATGTATAGTGTATGGGATGGGGTAGGAGCACCTTGCTGCCAATAAAACTAAAAGATTCATGGAGCCATTCAATTGATGGATGAGTAGTTTCCTCCGCTTTCCTCGCTTTCTTTTATCCGCATTTTGATGCTGGACAACTTGGTTTGGTATAAATCGTGGCTGTAAATTCACCTCAATGTAATCATCATATTCTACACACTCCACACGGATATACACATAGGTAGCTGTTTGATGGGCTCGTGATAAATAGGGCAAATGGAGGGATCTTAGTGGATTTCCCTGTGTGCAGCACTACACACATACAACACGTTTACAAAGGTTCTTTGCTAACGTAGTTTTCTCTTGTCGGCGTCCAAGTCCAACATTTCCTATACATGTTTGATATATAATATATACATATACTCCTTGAATTTCTTCACCTCTTCCTGGCTAAAGCCGAAACTCATCTCAATTTCATGTCCAGCTCCATGTACAAGGAAATGAGAGCAGTCTAATCGACTTGTTCCCATATTCTCACTGTGGTGATGATGATGATGACGTTGTACTTTCCTTTCTTTCTTTATTCTTTCTTTTCATTACCCATCTCACCTTTTCTTTCCCCTTTGGTCCAGTTCCAGTTCTAGCTCCAGTTGAGATCTGGCCACCGTCTTCTTCTTCTTCGTCTTTTTGGCGGCTTTTGCCCCACCTAAGAACAGATATGTATGTATGTATACATACATGACCATAAACAAGATGATGACCATGTTTGATGAGAAGTTTGCGGGGAAAACACGATCGTTTGCCCTGTACTCAGACCAAAAGATAAATTAAAGGCATTTTTATGTGCCCAGTGCCCACAAATGTATACAGAAAGCCGGCTTCAGTAGATTTCCTTGGCCCAGTTTGAACCTCCATGATTTGATTTGATTCGATTCACACGCGGTACCTTTACCAAATTTTGTAAGTAAAGAAACCACACGCATTTTCATTTTTTCACCAATTGTTTTACCCAATGTTTATTGTTGCAATAATTCGTGATTTCGCAGAGATGTTTATCCGAAACTCGTGTTTCCTGTTTAGGTATGTTTATGAAGAAAGAACAAAGGTTGTTGAATAGGAAGATTTCCCTTATGTGGGAAATTTACGGATACGCTTTTTCCAGCCGGCACCAGCTGCCAGTTCTTTAGCATCCAGAAGCCAGAAAAAGGAATAAAATATTCAAAAACACACCATCCATTAAGCTAGCTCTGTTTTGACTAGTTTTTGTTAATTTTGGCTATCTGGCCAAAATCTGCATTATTTTTGTGATTTTCATTCTTGTACTATTATGCAAGTAATTTGTTTTTTAATTTTTAGTGCGCAGATAATCTCTTAATTTTGCGATAAATTGTGTCATATTCTGTATCTATATTTCTGTCATATTTTAAGAAGCTTCTCCAACGTTTGTCAATTTTCCTTCTGAATTTCTGGATTATGTTCATTGGTGTCAAAAGCAGTCAAAATATGGACTTTTTAATGTGTCAAATCATCCGGGGAATTTTTTAATTCACATTATGGTTGAGGCGTTTAATGGGAGCTGAAAGAAAATCGTCTCAATTTAGCATCATAAAGCAACCGGGGATTAAAAGAACAAGGAAAGAATTTTTCTTCCTTCATGTTGATTCAATTTTTCCTAAAAAAATGTCTGTCATTATTACAGAAATGTACTTTCTGTACTTTCTTTCTATGGATTCCATGAGATGCATATTTGTGCATTATATTCCAGTGAACTGAATTTATGCGTCTTCTCTGTTATCCAGGCGGATAAATTGCCGTCGCCATGACAAAGATGCCATGCATACATGCGTACATTTATAAACATAATAATAATATCTATTGTACCGCATGCATATTAATCGGCTTGTCTTCATCCTGTGAGAGGACTTTCAGTTCCACTCAATTTTTAGAATAGAAGCGGGACGCATAGCACACAAATAAAATTCGCTAAATAAAATAGATACTATTTAAAACGAAAAGAGACAGACAGAGAGAGAGAGGACACACAGCCGTCAAATCTCAAATCAAAATGAGAAGTACGAAGGAAAAGAATAAAAGCGGACAACTCAAGACTGGAACTGGAGACATTTGAGAGACGTAGAAAAATGACGGGAATTTCTTTCCTTGTTCATTCCCCTCCTTTCATTTTATCTGCTGGCCCCTTTTTCATGCGGGGAAAAATGGGAGCTCCTCCACCAGATAAAGAATAAAGAACCAGAATCGAGTAATTTTTCTCAGCTCACTCCCATTCATCCTTCTCCCAGCCTCTCTCTCTCTCTCCATCTCTCATGCTCAAAATGATATTTTCCATCTCATCCGAATGTTTCAATGTTGGGCCTCCGTAATGCCCGGGTAGAATACTTTCGTACAATATAATGCAGTATTCAGAATTTTAACTGGATTGAAATGAAATGAAAGTACATGTTACACGTACTAGATGACAAGTGCATTGCATTACGCGTTTCTACTTTTTAGTAGTCGCCTTCGTTTCGTTGTCATCAGTCAGTCAGACTCTTCTTCCGACTCTCTCCCGTCCTTTCACTCCAACTTTGTACTTTCACTCACTTTCACTTTTGCTTTTACTTACTCTTTTTCTTTCTCCCGTCAAAACGAGAGACGAGAAGAGAGGAGCAAATGTGGAAAAATCGCTTAATTATGTGCAGTTGCTGACATTGCTTTATGCCTCATAATATAATATAATATAATATCCCACATATTATACATATGTATGTATGTATGTATTCATCCCTCCTCCATTACTGTAATTACAATTCTCTCGGCTTTGAAATCATCTTTCGCTTTTCATTAAAATTCTCATTACTTGCACCATAAATTATTATCATCATCACCACCACTATCTTCAGCAGAATTCATCTATGTACAGGCATCATCTAAATTTCAAGCCCTGATTCCATTTTGGTTTAATTTCGATTTCTTCCCCGAAAAATCGTGGTGTACATAAATTCGTTCCCCACATTCGATTTCCAAAAATAAATGGACGGCGACGAAACAAATAGATGGAAGAATCGAGCGAGAATGGAAACACAGTATAAAAAATAAAAAAGACTCTGAATAAAAATAAAACTGTATATTGTAGATAGAGACGGTACTCTCAGAGATTTTATGTTGGCTGGATTTGGACGGAGAGTGCAGAGATTTTGCTGCGATATGAAAATGATAACGGCGGAAAGCAGAAAAGCAGTCGTCGGCCGGTCGTTGAGATTGAGAGTGAGCCAGAACTAGAGCCAAGACGAGAAAAGAGCCAGAGTAAAAGAGAGAGAGAGAGACAGCGAGATTGCTGGTGGAGTGCGTAAAATGTAAAAAATGGGCTAGTTTACGTCGAGCGAAGTGTGTGCAAAAGGGAGAGCGAACATGCGAAATCATAAAAGTGGAAGTGGAATTGCGTACAAGAGTAGAAGCAATTTGATTTATGAATATATACGCACACAGCACACTTACACACACACAAACAGTGGGTCGTCCTCGTCCTCCGCTTGTTTTCACTTTCATTCTCAACTTTCAACGATCGTCGTCGTCGTCGCCTCCGCAGTTTTTGTCCTCCTCCTCCTACTACTCCGCCAGTTGACTTGGCTGTATAAGTTGAGTTGAGTTGAGACGAGGGGAGAGGAGATGACTGGAGTCGAGTTGACTGGATACGGATCCGGATAGCAAAGTCTCCATGACCATCAGAATGAAAAGCGGAATTGCCAGATAAAAGTTGCCTCGGCTCCCTTTCCGCTTTGAATTTCACCAGGACTTTTTATCCAACTCTACAATATCCAAGCCAACTATGTATGTAGTATGTACGCATAGATAGTTATACTACTTTTCCCCCAGCATCGCGTCAGATATGATCCAAAAATACACAAAAAACAGGTCAGACAAAAGACAAAAGTGGAGTAAAAATATTTTCAGCCTTTCTCTCTTCTCTTCCGTCCTCTATTTTAAGCTCGTGGAGAAAGTGCAGGAGTAAAATTGACGTAAGTATACAGAAAAATGTAGAGTATAAAAATAGAATCGAGTAATTCTCTACAGTTTTTCCTATTAATAGTGCGGATGACTATGACTATGGCTATGAATAGCCCGAGATGATGCGCTGATGATGATGATGATGATGATGAGCCGACGATAATGATGATGAGTGAGAAACTCATTAGCGCCCCACAAAGAAAAAGAAACACTTTCTCCCGTTTCTACGTTACATCAAAAGTGTCACACGCAGTAAGCCGTCCGATATTTATGTATACAGTATACACGCAGATTTTTATACAAAAATTAAGAATCTATGTATACAAACAGTGAAAGCTCTATATAGAAAAAAGATGGATGGTAATAAGTTGAAAAATGCGCTGTTTTTACCTTTGCTCAATATTTGGCGATTTTTTTCCTATACTCTCCCTTTGACATTTACTATTGTCATTTCACCCTTTTTCTCCAGCCGACTTTTTCTTTTCCGTTGTTTTCTGCTCAGCATTTAGATACAGACAGACAACAGGGAGGCCGGGTATTAGCATCATCCCATCCTATCAAATGGTCTCATTTCATGTTCATGTTCGTTTTCATGATGGGGACTGCGGTCGTTGTTGTTGTTGCCGCTTAAAACTTTCTCCTAGGCTCCTTTCTCCACTCTGCTCAATTGCACAAAAGAACGAGTAAGAGTGAAAATAGGATTTATCCGAGAAAGGAGGCTTCCAGCTCCCGTTAATGTGTCTGCATATGTATGTATCTGTATCCACTTTCTCCCGGTGTGTTGTACATATTCTGTTGTCTTGTGTACATTTGGTTGGCGGGTCTGAAACCGGAGTTAGAATTTTTATGGGAGCGTTAGAAGGATTGGCAATGACGAGGATGAGAATGAGGACGACTATGGTGCTACTGATTCTACTCCTCGAATTTTTTTTTGTATTCCAACTGCTCTTCTTTCTCTTTGTCTAACCAACGAATCGAATCGACTTGTCTCGACTCGACTGTGCATCGTTGCTGATGTTTGGAGGTGCCATTCGTGGTGAGCTAATGGCACCCACTGTACTCTACTCTACTCTACTGTACTGTGTACTCTCCTGTATTGTACGATATTGACCATTCAGCCAAATGATAATGACTCCTCCAGCCAACTTCCTGCTCCCATGTACAAACACACACACACACACACATATAGACGACCGCAGCTGTTAAAAAGCGGTGGATCTGAAGCCACGGTGAAAGTCGGAAACTGGGGAAAGTATACATACATACATAGATAGATACACAAACAAGGGCAAATCGCCCTGTTTTCAATCGTCGGCATTATTTTATCAACTTTCCCCGTTGCAGACTCCAGCCATCGTGCCATCGGAAGAAGGGAGAAAGCTCTTGCAAAAACAAAGGAAATTTCACAAGATAGAATAGGTAGAATTTCAATTGGCCGTCCGAATACTTCCGGATTTTTAGCGAGAATGTTCACCAAATGTATCTGTATGTATGTATAATGTATAAGCATAGAAAAGATTCCGGGTCAGACCGTGAATTCTAATTCTAATTTCATTGAGTCTACTCCGCTGATTTTAATTTATGGCGACGCAGGCCCACACCCTACACAACCAAAACCAGCAATATAAACAACAACAACAAATACAGCTGCAGCATTTAGTCCAGCTTTCTCTGTCTCTTGCCCGGCTTGGTAATTTGTAGCTGTATAGTAGAGTAGTAGTTGGTAATGTAGTCGGAATAGGAGAGAGAGATAGAGAATAGGCAGAGTGCCTTTTGCCTCAAATTACAAATTATTATCCTATTAACGGTGACATTTTTCTCTGTCCCTCTCTCGCTCTCTCTTCCCGCCGACTTGCTTTCCCTCGAATCACTTGCATTATCCCGCCCCATTCTATCATATGTAGATTTTATCATGTAGGCACATACATTCTATACTCCTCATGCAAAACAGATTCTCATCATCCATCCGCATTTGTATACTTATTAGTTCTCGGGGCAAGTTAATGGCCCCAATTTAAAATTAATACGGAGCATATCAAATAGCAAAAGCAAAAAAGGTCCCGGGTGAAAGTCTGCATCGCATTTGTTATTGTCTCGGAGAATATTGTGAAATTGTGGCAGCACAGCTGTACACTGTACAGTACACTGTACAATCATTTTACGGACATTTTTTTCTCTAATTAAATCCGTGTTTATTAACGAGGGAGCCAGACCATACAAATACAAATGCAAGACAATTACAATGGCCCCTAATGGCAATTATACAGAGTCCTTTTTAATTTCCACCAATTGTACAATGTAAAAATGCCCATGTCAAGGTTTGTTAAATCGCAGCAATATGCGCTACATAAATCAATGGATGAACTGACTGACGTGCTTTCTACATCAGGAAATACATGCATAAATCTCGTTTGAAATGCAAACGGAATAATACGGGGATTCGGATTTTGGAGGTGGAATTAGTGCATACAGAGGATTAATCCATGGAAAAAAGGATCCCGTTGATTCATAATTCATCCATTCCTTCATCCCTTTGATCGTCTCACTCAATATACATACATATAAAAAAGGGGATAAAAATTATGGGGGCTGATTATGATGTGCGACAGATTGCTGGAAATCAAAGGAAGAAGCGACTGTATGTATGTATGTATACATAGCGGTGGCGGCTTTTCAAAGGCAGAATTTCGTTAGCCGACTGCGATATGAGGAGGCAGGGAAGGGATTAAGCTGGCTGATTGTACGAGTGGAACGATGGACAAGTAAAGGGGGAATCATCATGGAATCCTTGCGTAATATGTGGCCATAGCCATAGCCATGAACATTGGACATGGACATGGACATGGTCAATGGTCATGGGGAGGTGAAGAATCTTTTAAAGGGGGCCGAAGAGAAAACAGGGCTTTAAATGGTCGAATCCGCATCAAAATGGATTTACATTCTAAGCTTTGTCCTTTCTTCCCTTTTTCATGTAGCCGGTAAAAGTAGGAGTGAAAGTGGGAGAGAAATCAGAGAGAAAGCGGAACGCAGGCACATCCATACTTTTGTGTTTGTCCTCATTGATGGGAGAAAAGACAGAGAAAGAGAGGGAATGGATGGAAAGCGTATAGTATGTGGGTAAACCGGGTGGCTGTCGAGACTTGCTGTGTACAAATAATGTGATTAGAGGATTAACGACAGCCAAATGCTCATTCTTCGCTCCCTCTCTTCTGTTCCGCCAAGACCCGCCTGCTTGCTTGCCTGCCTGACTCTAGTTTTACTCGGCTTTCCGTTTGATTTGGCCACATCATGTGTGATGTGTTGAGCTGATTGTTACGATTGTACGATCCATACACAGATGGGCACATTCAGAGGTGAAATTTATATGCTTGGAATTTATGGCGTCATATAGATAGTTATAAATAAATACACAACAATATGCATAGTGACTCATGTTTTACACTTTAAATCTGCAATTCTACAACTAAAACTACGTCGTTGCTATGGTATATTATGGAGTAGTAAATTAAAGGGGATTAAAGGAAAGTGCTAGAAAATTGACGTCATTTAAACAATACCAAAAGCTCCATGAAAGCGAAAGTGTAAATAATTTTCCTGCTCTTTTAACTATTTTAGCCCAAAAGAAATTTGGAAAATTACCTTTTGAAAACTGCCAATTACTGAGCCATTAAAAAACGGCGGCATTTTACAATTTCTGTTTTATGCATTTCGTGGAGATGTTGGTAATTTTAAAAATAGTTAAATAATATTATAGTCATTTTACCGACACCTATTCGGGACCGGTTATGTATCCAGTTAATTTTAATGATCTTCCAAATGTGTAAGAAAATTATGACGGTTTTTTTCATCCTGGGCTTTTAATCTAAACAAGGATATCTTTTTTATGATGATATTGCAATATTGCTGTAATTTTTACCATTTTCATTCTTAAAGCATGCTATAAAATACAATATGGAGGCTGATCCTGGCTCATAAACGAAAATTCAAACGACAATGACTCAAGTAATCTACTTTTATCCGATAAATGACCGAATTATTATTCGGTCATTATGGAAGAAAGAGACTATCATCATAATAATAACTAATTATTATCATATTAGCTTTGTTCAACGGCGAGAGCATTCAAATTGAAAATCCAATCAAGAAACAGAGTTTAATAATTAAGAAAATTATTAATAGCGTCTAGCGCCAGCTAAAAGCAAATAACGTGAGTTTGCTTAAAAATGTTGCTTAATTTCTGTCCTAATTTTTCCTTTCGTTGTCCTAATTTGAGCGTTGAAGGGTGACTCTCATTACTATTTTAGTATACTAGCATAGTAGTAATTATTGTTATTACCGTATTTCTGTGAAACGATTTTACTCGGTTTTTTTTCAACTCGTGACTTGGCCTTTAATCTCCGGGTGGAGGCCAAACAAAAATAAATATAAAATCAACTAAAATGCTAAGAAGACGGAGAGGCATAGTTTAGGTATAATAATAATATGTATAAAATTCGTCGGGGTTTTCCTTGAGAAAAGACGTCGGGGCAAAATAACCAGAGAGAGAGAGCAAAAACTAGTATATGTTGTACACATGTATGTATAAAGGAATCCAAAGATGTTCGATAGATAAATAAAAGAAAAGAGTTTCTCTCTCTCTCTCGCCTCTCTCCTTTTTCTCTTTGAAGGAATTGAAATGGGGTTTGTATAAGGAGTAAAGAGAAAAAGCTTTGAATACTTTCCTGGATGAGGCCGGAGAAACAGCAGAGTAAAGTAAGCAGAGAAGTAGTAGACAAGAGTAAAAGCAGAGGAAATGGAAATATCTTTGGCTGAAGGGAAGGCGAAGGAAGGAGAGCAAGTCAACCCAAAACCAATCATAAGAAATGTGTCTTTGACATTCTTATTTTTTCATTCCTCTATTTCTACAATATTTCTATTTCTTCGTCATATGTGTACGAATGTGTGTGTGAGCATCTCTGCATTTTTTTTCTGTACAATTTCTGTTCCGTTTGGCCTTTCCCTCATTTTGTTTTTCCTTACGCTTACTTAACATCTTACTCTTTTTATCTATCTCCCTACTTTTTCCATCTATTTCTCTCCTTCGTTTCTCCATCCTCTTGATCACACACACATACACACAGAGAAAGTGCTCATAGCTCATATTCTTGTACAAATAAACCATGTACATTGTACAATGTACATACATACATGCTCTACTTGATTTTCTCGCTCCCTTTTCCCTTGCCTTGCTTCAATTTATCCAGCTTCTCCAGTTTCAATCGACAATCTATGTATCTTCATGGAGAGAATTGTGTAATTTCATTTTTTCCATCCCAAAATCATCCAACTATCACATTTTTTGGATATACATTTCACAAGTTATCCAAGTTTGTATCTACTAATAATATAATACAATATACTGTAATGCTAACAAAGTCCAAGTCGAGCAAAAAATTGTATTAATATTGTTCCAGGAGTAAGAAAAATAGAAATAAATGGAGAAATGGGGAGAAATATAAAACTGTGACACAAAAGTAAAAGAAATATCGGCACGGTACAATAAAAGAGGATAGAATTCGATAAGTCCGACGGTTTGACCCCAAAGCCCAGTATTTTTATGAACATCGAAAGAAATTGAGATCAATGTGAATTTTTGTCGAGTGTATTATATTTTAGATTTTGGTACAAGAAAAGATTTTATTTTTAAAACCTTTTGTCCGCTTTGTTCCCGGCTCTTTGTCATTTTTCTGGAATTTTATATCTATATATGTACTTGTATATCAATATTCTGATAGAAAATGTTGGGCAAGGTTGAAGTCAAAGTGGAGACGGCGATGACCGTGTACCGTGTTTATTGATATGTATTGAATTGGATCCAGATGTTTGCTTTCCTTTGGATTAAATGCTTTTCCCCGTATGTATATACATAGTATTGTATTTTGTACAGTATTGTATATATAAAAAAGTCCGGTTCCGCTTAAAATTACTTTGCGCTTACCTTTTTTCCCTTTGTCACTTTTAAGTATGAAGACAGTAGAGAGAAAAGGTGCAATTTATTTATGGGCAGAGAGTATTTACTTGTGGGTAAATTGTTTGCAGTCGTGGTTTTTTTATTCATTTGAGTGGAAAGATTGCAAACGCTCCTGCGTTCGTGTTCCTCCATTTCTCGGGAACATTGAACATTGAACATGGCTGTTTGAAAAGAATTTTTTGTCCTATGGCTAACTGAAGATGTTGGGAAATTCTGGGCAACTGAACAATGTTGTACATTGTACACAGTTTCAGAGTGTGTGTACATTGTACATATTTGTATGTAGAGACCATCACAAAGGAATAAAAAAATGGGGATAAAAGGGTAGAGCGAGAAATGGAGGAAGGAAGGAAAAGGAACAAGTTCAAATGACCATCCATGTAAATTATTGTTCCCTTTTGTACTCTTCCGACTCTTTCTTTCTTTGCTCTCTCTCTCTCTCTCTTCCCATTTTGCTTTCTTTTTCCCATCGCCTCTTTTTATACTTACACATGACCATGTGTGTGTGTTTGTGTATATTTAGATAGTTTTCTTGCCTTTTTATCCCGTGTGGGAAACCCCACATGAACTACCTTCGTATCGTACATCGTACAATAGCAACAGTCAGTTACATGTACAACCGCAACCGCAAAAGAAGCTGCTTTATCCTTTATCCATCCATACAGCATACAGTACCAGTGGACAAGCGATTTTCCTTACCATTGTGTATACAATGTACAATATATGTACACTACAGGTATTGCATAAACAAGGAGAAGCTGCGTTCAAAAGCATTCACTTGCACTCCCCGCTGTAAATTGCGAAAGTATCTCTCTATCTATCTACGCCGCAAAAGGGGGAAGGTGTGTAGATTGTAGATACAATAAACACAAAAACACCTCCAAATGGACCAGCACATTTAATATTATGTATGTACAGTGTAGCAAATGCTCCAATCTCTGGTTGAATTTCCTATATGTAGAAAAACCTTGTCTTCGCCTTGGCCAACCCATTTTGTTCCTCTCGGCGGTTTACATGCATAAATCCAGTATGTATGTATGTATGTATGTGTTGACTTGGATGGTCCAACTTGAATTTGACTTGGAGTTGAATACAGTATGTGTAAAAGGTGTAAATAAAATGAACATTTTCCTGGAAAATCTTTATTTTTACCGCCGTATGTGTAATGTGTATGCGATACATACAGCATTAAATATTTATCTTTACGACGTCATCGACTCTACTCCATTTTCACTATACTTATATACATGTTTATGTATATAAACTATACACACAGTAGTTACATTCATAATTTATACAAATGCTTGCAATTTGTCTCCGTTTTGCACGACAGGCGGAATATGCAATTCAGCTACTGATACTGAAGCTGATGGAAAAGCCTTTCGTGGAAAAGGGATCAAGTAGGATATGATGATATGGAAGGCAAATTAATTGCACCTCGATTTGCCTTTCCGGAAAATCTAAATTTAATGTCCCTCCATTCGACTTTACCTGCCTTGCTCTCTATCTTGTTTATATACATTATACATACATGTATGTATTACCCAGTCAAACCGATTATCTGTAATGTATTATGTATGTAGATATAAATTGTGTGTGGCGTATAAATTTGAATTTAGCGTTGAATTTCTTGTAGCTTACGCTTCTCTGCGCTCTCTTTAACTTTCTCCGCTCAAGTTGGCAACATGTTATGATAGATGACGGATGAGAGATGAGAGTGCGGTCAAGGCTGATCAAAGTTGGGCTAAGAATAGTCCGGCTTGATTCTATTTTTGATTTTATTATGCTGATGAACTCAATACTCAATACAGTATAATACGATACAATGTCCAATGTCCAGTGAAGCCAACGAAGTTGACCCTGGATCTCCATCTCCTTGTCCAGATGGCTGCGACAAAGGTTGTCCCTGGACTTACAATTTACAACCAACGAAGGATTCACTGGCTTTAGTTCTGGTTCTAGTTCTGGTTAGAACCAGTGTAGATAATAAACATTTATGTATTAACAACATTTAGTATATGCGGACAATGTACAGAGAGAGAGAGAGAGAAGGATGAGTTGATCAGTATAGTAAATGCCAGGGAAAAATGAACGAAATTGACGGATGAATGACAAATGATGACAATGTGTCACGGTCTCAGGCTTAAAGGAAAGAGAGAGAAAGAGAGTAAAAGTCAGGTATGGACGCATTTATGTATCTACGTAAACAGGGGAAATCGAGGCGAGAGTCATGGTCATGACGCAGCGTCACGAGGAATTGTGTAGAAATATTGTACATACATACCTACATAGATGTGTTACGCACGTGAAGCCCTAGCTAATAATAAATGTGTAATAATGATACATAAGCACACATTTGTTTATAAATATATAGACGGCATGTCAATGTATAATAATATGTACTGATGATGGGATGTTTTTATGTGATGATGGATGGATGAATGGATGCGAGGCAGGTAGTATTATAAATAAATACATATAAATAGAATACTGTGCATATATGCGTCTATTGAAGATGGTCGTTTCCTCAGTGACTGTACACTGTACACTGTACACACTATGTGCTTTGTGCGTGCACCTTGATGGCTTATCCTGGCTTACATGCACACTAATACATATATGCTATATGTTTTATATGTATAAAACCGACGTGTTTTGTGTCAGTGAGTAGGTAGCTGTATAGCTTCGTCTATAATATTGTGTATGTTGGCTGTGACGACGATTTTCTATTTTATATTGACGATTATGAGGATGATGGTGATGTTGGAGGAGGTTGATGCTGACGCTTTAGTCAAGCGGCAGTTGACAGGAATCCGATGGCAACTACACACATACACACATGAACATTAACATTGATTGTCCAGTGAGGATGAAGAATGAATGAATGTGTGTTGTGTTGTGCTGTGTCCATGTCCTACTTATATTTTATATGCTTAATATTGTCACACTGCCGGCGCACAATCATCATCACGAGCATGTGCATAATATATTGTATGTACAATGTACAACGTATGTGTGTGCGATCAGCTCTGCATGTATTGTATGTATATCAACCTGATTTCCTTTTCCACCTCGCATGTATTTTACATGTGTCTGTGTGTGATGAACCTCAAGAGCGAAGCTCCAATTTGCCGCCTCTGTCATCTGCCACGTCCACGACTTGAGTACCATCCCATTTGGTTAATAAACTAATACAAACTTAATATTATTCATAACATACTGAATAATACAGATCATAATAATCATCATCCGGATTCTGCTCTTACTTTCTGTCCACTTCAGAGCAGATAATCAAGTACACAGTTGTCGTTGTGCCGGTCGACAGTCGACAGATTGGCAGGGTGTCGAAATTAGAATTTTAATTTCATTAAATTTATCTAATTTTGTCCGTATTAATATATCAACCCAAGATTATATTTAGGCAGATTGCATTACAGATAAACTGAGATTAAACTGCGGAGAGTTTGGAGATGCTTGAGGATTCTGACTTGTGAATGACAGCTGTGAATTACGATTCAGATGTAGGTTAAATGTGGACGGACAAATTATCTACATAGGTATCGAGTTCCGCATTTAAAACACCTCTGCAAATTTGAATGAACATCATCTAATATTAGTTCTAACTAGCATGATAATTATAGTTGAGCCAAAAATAAATTTTGCTTTTCTCACTCCCTTTCCATAGGAGTATAAATTTCAGGAGAATTGTGGACAATAAAGTTTGTATGGTGGCACCGTATATTTTGGATATGATCTAAGTATATAAAGGGAAAGTACAGCGTGAACGCGTACAGTAAAACGTGTAGCCAGTTGTGTAATGACCTTCCTGTTTCATAATATACAATAAAACGTCGATCATTGGCGGCTGAGCCGAGGATTAGATGGAATCTCTCTGTGTCTCTCTCTCTCATATCCATCAACCATCAAGTTTGCAAACACCCTGGAAAATCGAACGCCTCAATCTCAACACTAAACACATACAAACATACACACACACACACAGGCCGTCATTTTATATGTACTGTGTTAGTATTATTATTATTATGTATTATGTCATAAATATCACGTCAAAAGATAGGATATTTCGATATTTCGTTGGCTAGCTCGCTCACTCGCTCCCTGCTTCCAGCCAGTCAACCTGCCTGCCTGCCCGCCATCCATCCTTCATTTGATTAATTCCAAAAATACAGCCTCAATGTTTGTATCCATTACTTAATCCCTTTAATATTACCTGTCACATGTCCTCTCTCTATATATATACTTCTCTCCCTGAATTCTCCTCTGTATACATACAAAATGACAAATTACTGTCGCTCTACCCCCCGAAACTCCCCATCTTTATCCCACCCCCTGTCACTCCTTTTCTCTCTTGATTCTCCAGGACAGAGTGATAGATAGATAGAAGAGTATGCGGGAGGTAGAGGAGGCGAATCCGGATGAGGGGAAGGATGGAGGAATAGAACAGATGATGGCTCACAAAATTCACAATCACATACAATCGCTCTTGTCCTTTCTACTTCTACTTCTTCTCCCCCAGTGCAATTCTCTGTCCCCCGCCAAAACCGAAACTTTGGGGCACTCCTGGCCCAACTCAACTCAACTCTTCCTCTATGCATGTATGTTTAATGTTTACACACAGCTCCGACTCTTCAACTATAGTCAGGCCTTGTCTATATTATATTTTAGCCCTCCCTGCCTGCTTTATATGAAAAATCCAATGTTCCAATCCATCCATTACCTGCTCACGAATATCTTGTTTGTTCCCCCAATCCCTCCTCCCCCTAATATCGTTCTTTTTATTTCCCTCTCTCTACATTTGCATTATTCGCATTCAATTTTGAATTCTCTCCTCAATTTTTCATCATGTAGTTGAATACATACATATGTGTTATGCACGGTCCGGGTGAATCGAGAATTGAAGAGCAGGGGCAACCGTGACCACCTTTCAAATATACATTTACATATCACTTTGCAATATCCTGGCCTCCGCCTTCATTTTTCACATGAACTGCAATATTTATGAGAAGTATGACGTTTGTGGCAGGGATAAATTGCTCGTACATGGATGGATCCTTTTTTAATTTGCATGTGCTAGAGAGAGGTTTCGCATTCAAACCTTTTCAAAATGATGTTTTAACGTGCTTTTGTACCAGGCAGGTTGGTAAAAAAGCAAAAATGCATGTCCAGTTTTACTTTTCGCTCCGTTTTTTCGAAAAACGTGAAAACTTCTGCACAAAGAAGGACACGTTTTTGAAATTTCCAGCGGAAACTCGCCACGTTATCCTGGACTAACGGCACACCTTTCAAAATTGACCGACTAGAAGTTGGTCAACTGTGCACTGTGCACAAATAAAGGAAAAGTCAAATTATTTGGTAAGAAAAATTAGACGGATTATTATTATGACGGTGGGGGTGAAAACAAGGAAATCTGGAAGGCTGGAAGCTCCTCCACACTTTATCCATGATTTTTGTACCTGTAAAAAGCTATTTGAAAATGTGAGAATTCCACGCCGTGCATTTAGTTTATTCAAAATTCCATATTCATGACCGTATAATGAGAAAGCGTGTGACTAGAGTATGTGTGTGTGGTGTGTGGATGGTGATTAGGAGTGAAAAGTTGGCCTGGGATTTGCATTTAAAGTTTGAAGCACTGGGAATGTGTCCGTATGGCCAGCGTAGACTTATAACTTATAACGTGTCCATGCGTTTCCAGTGTCCGTTACCACGACAACTCGACAACGTATATACATGAAGCACTGATATGAATGTACTGTATTAAATGACTGTCCTGAATAGTTGAGGCTTTAAGGATTTTGGAAGTTAAGTTTGAGCTTATTAGGCTCTAAGATGCGGAAGAATGATCCTCTGATGACTTCTCTCACGGAAATCGGACATTGCGTTCACTACGTGTTCTATAGGAATCTTGACTCAACTTTGACGCACGCAAGAATTTTACGCACCAGCTGGGGCTTAAATCATCCCACCATCAGTCATCTTGTGAAATCAGGAATTTGTTCAAGTATCCGACGACCGCAGTTAAAATAATGCTTGCTAAAAATTCGATTCAATTATTCAGCTACAAAATCGACAGGGAATAAACCGATCCTTGTTTTTTGTACTGCCGAATCCGAATTTTGTTCTCAAACTGATTCTTATTCCACTCGCTGTCCTTTATTCTCCACCGTGTGTTTTAACTAACAATAAACTCCGTCCGTCTCAATTACCCTGTTAATGAAGGAAAATGTTTCCCATTATTGACCAGCCAATGTACACTTTTCTCTCCAGCTCTTTCATCGATTCCTCAACATAGCAGCTTGACTTCCTTCCCGAAAAATGTGTGTAGACAGAATTCTCGTTGTCGGCCCTGTTTTATGTGTATGGTAGAACGATACTCTTCCATTCAATACATTATACACTATATATAGACGCACATTTCTAAAGGAAGAATTATGAAGGCGCTGCATGAGCTCGTCCCACAAGTCCAAGCACAAGATACAAGATGCTGTGTATCATCATCATCATCATCATCTTTGTCTTCGTCCAACTGGCAATAATTCAATTTGATCTAGTTGCTTTCTATTTGCTATTCCATCTCCATTCTGCTGTTGTGCCCTCATCCACTCCACACAAATCATTATTGGGATCAGCAAGCCCAAAATAAAATAATAAGGAATCATCCACGCTTAACCCCACAAACATAAACAGCAACAGAGGGAACTCAACAATATTTTACCTTGTATTCGTGTATATCAACTAAATTAATTAGATTCAAGCCAGTGTTTGAAAATATTGCTCTTTTCCCTCCAGCTCCTGTGTTAAGGATTCAGCTAGATATAAAAACGTGTTTCGAATCGCCAAAAAATTTAATTTTTCCTGTGTATTTTTATACACATACACGTATGTACTTTGTTGTTTTGTGCCGACGATTGCACAAATAGAAAATCGTGGGGAACTGTAGAGTATTTTTGTATAGATTGTAGTAGTTGCGATTTCTCTTAGTTTCGGTTTGGTTTCCAGTTGTCCGTTGGTCAATTGTTAATTCCGGGTAAATTGCCAAGATTAATTAGCATGGCTCTCCCGCATCCATCTGTCTCCATCTCCATCTTCAACTCCATCCATCGCAATACATACAAAGCATGCAAACTCCGTTTCAATCCTTGTCCAGTGACATTTCTTTGTCCTCTGTCACTGGACAACGCGGCTGGCTGAATTGCACATTCAGTGGGCTGGAACCCACATCCAAATTCAAATTCAAAGCTCGACTCAAAATGAAAATGACAAAGGAAAAGGTTCTCGTAAAAGTAAATATCATTTTACTTGTTTTCAGTTCATGTGCAAAAATGCCCGATCCAAACAAGATGGGGCAAAACAAACAACAAAGAGAAAGCAGAGGGGGATTCATCAATATATGTACAAAATACACAGTAGCTATTTTATTTGTGTACATACAAACTCTGTTTAGCTCCACTGCTCAAAATGTTCCCGTTTAACATTAATACAGTGGCTCATTGTCTGCCGCCGTTTTTTCTCGCCTTCTCCATCGCATTGCATTGTGATGTAGTTAATAAAGAGTGGCGGAGAGAGAGAGAGAGAGAGAGAGAGAGAGAAAGAGAGAGCTGATCACATAATGCTGACGCAGACTGACTGCCTTTTGCTTCGTTAGACCCCCTTTCTCTCTGTCAATGTTTTGTTAATTAAAATGCTGCCGAGATTTTCATCGGACCATCCATTCCTCTCTCTCTCTCTCTCTCTCTCTCTCTCGTCCCTGCTCCCATTTTGATTCAGCCCAGCGTGTTTGTATTCTACTCTCTTTGAATTCTATTGTGTTTTGTACATTGTACATTGTACACAAAGCGCTTCTTCTTCTTCTTTTTCATCTTCTACATACATACAGCGGTATGATATGAAGAGGAAGAGAGAGTAAAATTTTTGTCAAAATTCACTGCGGGAAAAATCATGATATAGGATGCAGACGGGAAAACAGAGAGAAAACAGAAGAGTAGCAATGGAAGAGAAGCAGCAGACAAGACAAGAGAGTCGAGAAAACATTGCTGGCTCTCATTCCTTCCTTCCTTCTTTCATTCCACACATATATTTATCATCACATAGACTGCAGCAATGCGTCTTTTTATCTTTTAATTGGATTTCTTCTTCACTCTTTTATTTTCTACCCTGTCTTCTATGTACTTTCTCCCGGCCTTTCTCCGTCTGTGTTTGTATGTATGTTTGTATGTATTGCCTCCACTCGTACTCGTGCTCGCAATAAAAATAAAAATGTTGATCCGCCCCACAATATTCTCTCTCTCTCTCTTTGCTCTCTGTTTTTCAAAGGTCCAATTTAAAATTTAAATTGTTGTCCACCACTTCACAGTGACTGAATTGAACTTGCATACAAAATCTCGTGCATTTAACCGATCGGGCAGTTTTCGATCTTGGACAAATTTTCTGTCTGCACAAAAATCCAAAACTATACAAGTATTCTACAACTAGGTGTTTCACAGGAATTGCGTGTATTTTGGCAAGTTTCATGGTCGTTTGCATCGTCAAGGGTATAAATTGGCTCTTAAAAATGTAGGCTGTCCGATTTCCATAAATTGTACAAAAAATTTGAAGCACTTCATTTTATTTGATGGTATTGAGTAAAAATGCATTTTAATGATGTGGTTTTCGTTTTAATTTGAATATTACTCTCATTTTTTCCCTTCTGTTAAGAGAGGATCAGAAGGCGTCCAAAAATTGGGTATTCAGCAAATGTTGTCTTTGTTTTAAACCGAGAATCGATTGAATTGAATTGAATTGAATTGTGAAGGTAAATTTCGTCACTACGACAAAAATTAAAGCTGAGTAAATGTACAGAGAGAGAGAGAGAGCGCGCGAGATATAATAAAATAAAGCGGAGCTAAATTTCATTGAATTGTGTACTTTATATTGTGCTGAGTTGTCTGGATTCTGGAATTGAATTGGATCGTTGAATTGAATTAAATTGTGTGTTTTTGTATGTTGACACGTATTTATTTATATTGTGGGTTGTTGGCGTTGGTTTATTTATCGGGTTTGGTTTGTTTGTTTGTTTGTTTGTTTATGTTTCAGGCTACGGTCACTCGACTCCGGTGACGGTGGGGGGGAAACTGTTCACAATGTGCTATGCAGCCGTGGGCATCCCTCTGGGGTTGGTCATGTTCCAGAGCATCGGTGAAAGACTAAATCGATTCTCTTCCTTTGCCATCCGAAACGTCAAAAAACTCTCCGGGTAAGACAACATATACATACATTCTATACTCTATACTTTATCCATATACATATCTAGCATTAGTACTAGCTTTACTCATACTTTTGTCCTTATAAAATTCAGCTTCCTTTTTCCTTACCTCGATTCGCCGGTTAGGTTTCTTGTTTACCTGACGCAATATTGTGATTACACCTTTGCCCCGCTCATTGTCCTTGTTTATTTATCACCGTCCCTTTCCCTTATCCTTCGTCCCCCTTTTGTTTACTTTCATATACATACATAGACTAACTTGTAAGCCAAAAAACCCGCACAATTTTCATCAAGCCGAAAATAATACAAAAACGATACATACATAAAGTGTTTCCTTAATCCAATCTTCAAGTGAAAAGTCCAAAGTGAAAATGCGAAACAGGTCCAGATACAGATACAAAGTACACCTAATGATAATGACAATGACCATAACAATGGACTTGGCTAATAACTCGGTCGTAAGGACAAAACAAAGTTGATGGCTGTCATTTAGCCCCGTCGAGTAATTACCGTTATTATGTCTATGGAGAAACTGCGAGAGGAATAAAGCGAACCAGGATTTTTCCTGGTCCATTCCGTCGATTGAACAGGGAGTTTGTAGTTAGGGCAATGGGCAATGCTGGACGTTTGGCCCATTTCTGTCCATCTTAAGCACAACTAAGAGAATAGACGGAGAAGAAACAGAAGAAAACAGAAGAGCGGGTTCTTTCTTCTTTGTACTTTGTACTTTCCCAGGTAATTTGGCTCATGTTGTGAGCTGTGAGCTGTGAGTGTGGCGGCCATTAAGCCCGTCCAAAATGGTCATGTTAACATAAAATGTTCCCCCAAAGTGGATACAAACACTAGGCCAATTGCCCCAGGAGAAAGGAGAGAAAGAGCAGAGTAGAAAGCTGGAGTGAACCTCCGTTAAAATACACAATCGTTAAAATAACGTCGTCCTGAGTCTTGAGAACAGGAGTACGGACCAAGTCGTGGAGAAAACGGAGAAATATGTTAGGACTAATAGACAGAGTCATGCAAATACAGATACTGGAGAAAGCAGGGAGAAGTGTATGTAGTTAGTTTAGAGTAGAGTCGATCTGTGACGAGGAGAAAGCGAAGAAAGTCGTTGAATTGCCCATCATTTGCCTCTGCCACTGACTTTTCCATTCGTTTGAGGACTTGACTCCTCAAACGTATGTAGTAAACGTAAAAGTAAAGTCAAGTAAAACAGAACAGAGCAATGCCATGGAAATTTTGTCGGTTTTTCGTTCTTCTGGCTTCATCTTCTCCTTATTCTGCTTTTTTTCTTGGTATTCTGCTTGTGTTTTTTTTGCGTCTTATTTTTATTATTCCTTTCCCCTTATTTTTAACTTGTTCATTTTTGGTTTCTGCCGCAGTGCATTCCACTTACGGAGGGTTTAGCCTACATTTTCATTCATTCATTGAGGGGGGAATTGCATCCTAAATTGAAGGCGCTTGGCCCAATTGAACCAACCAACCAACTGCTGAACTGCTACTTTTGCTTTTGGCTTTGGTTCTGATGTGCTTGTACTGGTTCTGGTCCTGGCGCTGATGTCATAGAGAAAAAATCCAAATCCCTATGAATTCATTATGGCGGGCGGTTGTAAGTTTTAATGCGTACATATTTAATGGAGCTGTTCTAATTTAGAGATTGTCATAAAATAAAGTTGGATGGTCTGGTCTGGTCCGCGTATAGCTCCTTTGCCTTGGCTGGCAGCGACTTTGTCTTCTTCTTCTTCTTCTCGTGAGCCATTTTCATAATGCCTTCAAATGGGGAATGAGAGCAAGCGAGAGTGAGAGAGAGAAAGCTAGTGTAATAATAAGGGAAGAAAGAGAGAGAGAGAGACAATGACCACACACAGCTGGCCATTTCATCCATCCTGTCTCCATACATTAGCATTGTCTCATTCTCCATTCTTTGGGTCGGGACTTTGGTTAAACTGGAAGCTGGACAGATTCCCCACTTAACAGTGTTCAGTGTTCACTATATAAAGAGAGAGAGAGAGGGAGAGAGAGAAGGCTGAGCTCGTGAATTTGAGGGCGGTAAATGCATACAAATTATTTTTGTGCAAAACTAAAACTTAATGAGTGTGCGGACCGCGGAGCCACCACTTTCTCTACATGCTCAATATTACTGTGCACTTTCTCTCACTTTCTCTTGCTTTCTCTCTCCCTCATATCATTTCAACAGACCACTCCACTTTCACAATAGTTTACGAGGAAAATTCTCCACCGCAACGGCTGAATTTGAACGAACGAGGGCTGGCGGAAAGGGCAGCCAAGGAAAGGCACAGGCCGCTAATAATTTCATGGGCGAGTTTCTCGGCTTTCTCCAGCAGCTGGGTCAAACATGCATGCATACATGTCGTCTCCCTTAATGTAGTCCTGTATCGTCTCATTATTATTACCCCGTATGTATGTATGCATAATGTATACTTCTGCTTTTGGTCGGCGTTCAACTCGTTCAACTCGTTCATTGTGGAATAAATTGCAGATATTTCATCCACAGCCCCTGCTGCACTTTTGGTTTTTGGACTCTTGCACAATACAATTTTCCACGGTAATTTCAGGGCAGTCATAGAAATTCGTTTATGTAGTTTACAGTTTACACGACAGTTCAGCTCAGGTTATTTCGAGGGGGAGCAAAAAAATCCCCAGAGAGAGAAATCCTTGAATCTTTTAATGGAGGTCTGACCTAATTTATTCCCCGTATTCCCCATATTCCGGACCTAATTGCATTTTTTGAGCGGCTACAGCTATGTACTTGCCGACTCGAATGCGAGGGAAAACAAGGAAATCTCATTTCCTTTTTTTCCACAGGTTCAATTTCCCGTTTTTTCTATCCTTAATGTATCTTGTTTATAGAAAGGCATAGAAAGTTTTTGCATTTTGTTTTGAGCTGTAGTCTGAATTCGAGTTTGAGTTGGATTTTGGTTTTGCGTTTGAGTTTAATTGGCGGGGAAAGCGGAAAAAATTTGATGAGTTTTGGAATGAGCGTTGCGTGTCCTCACTTATTTTGCTTATTTTGTTTTGCACATATGTATATATGTTGAGCTCAAGAAGAATATACATGGGAATGGACGTACGTGTGATGTGCGTGTCTTTTGTGGGATTGGCGCATACCAACTTTTGCTAATTTATCGAGAAAAAATCATATCACAGCAGGCAAAACAATGTACCTAGTACCTACAACCTACATACAAAAAACGAACATAAATCGAAAGGCGTGTACAGAACAGAATTCATCTTCTTTTTCCTTTTGTACCAATAATTTTTTATAAAATGTCGGGTCATAACCAAAATTCAGTGGAAAATTTTGGTAGATTATCCTCAAATAAAATTCATCGCCGTCCTCGTCATTTTGTGATTGTCCTGTCAAAAGTTTTGACTTTCTCCAATTTTCTCCTAGTCGCTACAGTCAACACAATTTTTTATACTTTTACCTAGAAAAGTTGAAGAAAAAAGGGTTAAAAATAGCCAAGAGCAAGGAAAACAAGGAATGAGGATTGAGGATGCATGCAAACCCGGGGTAAAACCTAGCCCAAGGATAAGGAGGACGAAAAGATGATAAATAAATATGTTGTGCATTTTGTGCATGATTTTTGTGCTCTTGTCCAGATTATCCTCAAACTAATGGGCCATTTTACATAAACATACAATCAATTATAAATATGTATGTATGTACAATATGTACAATGTACATTTTAATGAATGGGTTTCTTCTCTGTCCATTTTTATTAGCATCCTACATATACAATATACAAACATAGATATTCAAGTAGAAAAATCCGCTTCTTTTCTTTTCCAGCTCCTTATACATACATATAATTCTCTTGTTGCACTGAATTGAATGCTCACAGTGGGAAATGAGCAGAGGGAGACTTTTGTGCTCGTAACAATGCAAATAATATGCATATGTGAATAAATATACTTATTTCATTGTACGTGCATACATTTCACAATAGGCCTTTGTACACATAAAACGTAAAGATAGAAGATAATATTCCTTTCTTTTGTACAATGGCTAGACCTAATACGTGAACCACCACCATTTTACGCTCTATTTTCTTATACCTATGTATGGAGAAATCTAGTTGTAGATGTTTGGGAAAGTGAGCGTTTCAGTTTTGGCCTATTTTGCTGGGTGCACATTTAGTCAGATTTATTGGTCTGCCGGTTTTTGTCGTCATGTGCACGAGAGAACCAAAACTTGTTTTTCTATTATTGGCTCACAGTTTCTTCTTCTTTTCTTTGTACAGCTTGTTGGCTGGTTCCTTGTGCCAGAAATTCTCCAGTTCTTCCATACATACATTTTGAGCAGGCTGCTTCGAAAATAGAATTCGGATAGAACCGAGCGCTCGGGGTCTCTTTCTGTACATTGTACATTGTACATACACTGCACAGAGTTTTTATGGCCGTGTGCGTTGCATGCAGGAGGAGCCGCCACACAATTTATTGCTTGTTTTTTCTTCCTCATTAAATCATTACGCTCAACTCAACTATACTATACTATATTATACACGATACATTTTACATATAGACAATGTATCATTTTCTCCGGTATTGCATGCAGAATATTACAACAACTATTTAGTTCTAGCCACCCAGTTTTTGTTCAGTATCTACGGTCTACGGTACATATGGCAAGCTATGATATCTTATGATGTGTACAGTACAGTGTAAGTTGTACGTATTAGTATTGAGATACGGGGAATTTATGTGTATGTGTGTATGTGTGTTTGTCCAGAGGAAATTTTCACGGAGTAATATAAGGGGAACAAGAAAAATATGAAGAATCTCTTCCTTCATTTCATTTCCTTGATTTACAGTGGACATGCAATTCCCTGTTTTGTTTTATTTTCCCTGCTTTTCCCTTGTTTTTTTCCATGTTTTTCTATGCTCTCTCTGCATGTTTTTGGCTGATTAATTCATCTTTTAGTATAGCTAACACGGGGATAAATTGCAGAGTGCCAAGTTTATCCCAGTGAGTATGTATTTATCTATCCAAATATTATATGTATGGAGGATTGGTGGAGGATTTGAGCGGATCCTTTATAAATAATGACGGCGTTATTCTGTGTATGGATATCGGCTAATTGAGTGTGATTAGTGATTAGCGATACCCTTTTTCAATTGATAAGTGCAGTGTATAAATTTCTATGTACAAGTAGATTGAACATCATCAAGCATCGTCACCTATCAAGCTTAACTTTTCATGCCAAGGTGAAAGGCAAAAGATTTTTTCAAAAGGAATCTAATCAATCTAAGAAGAAGGAGCAAAAGCAAAAGTTTATAATACAAGTGTAAAAGTTGAGCTTTTGATTTTCACATTTTTGATTATGCTATAGCATACAAGAGAAGCAGTGAGACAAATTCTCGCTTTTGATTTTGATTTCTTACGGATTTTGCCCTCCTTTCAATTATCGCCCCCTTTTTTATTCCTTCATCTCTTGTATTATTAGCAAAGTTTGTTTGATCAAGAGCATTTGGCACTTTGGAGAAAGAGAGAGAGAGAGAGAAAGGAAGAGAGTGTTGCTGGAGAATTCCATCAAAAAAGTTTTTCCGAGTCATCTCTGCGTGAGATTGGGGGAATTTTTAATAGAAATAGTTATACATACTCTATACATTATTATACATACATACAAAGAAATAGAACTGGAGATGAAAGTTGAAATGAAAAATATTCACGTAATTCAGATACTTACATAAGTATAAAGTATAATATATTTTGCTCCACCTGGCTGTTTCCCTTTTTGACGAACAACTTAATACTTTATGCATACTTTTCTCTCTGTGTCTGCCAAGATTTCCCATTTTTGTGCATTTAAATGTAAATTTGTACATTGATGTGCATAAGAATCAAAAGATGTAAGAGGTAGAAGCATAAAGAGGAACAAAAATTGTCAACAGAAAATCCGACCTTTGGATTGTCAAAGTTTGTAAATTAATTATATTTGCAGCATCTAAAGACAAACTGCGTATTATGCATACATATTTTAGTTCCACTGTACACTGTACATTGTACATACATAAATAAATCCTGGTATGTATCTTATAGGATTAGAATCCTTTTATTCTACAGTTCCATTGATATGAATCATATCATTTGATTTTTCCATAATATTATTGTACATTGTACATACATAATATGTATTTATTTATGTGAGTACACTGGAAATTGAAAATGGAGAAGCAAATTCGCGACTTGTGTTCTATAAGAAGTACAGAGTTGTTTGTTTGTTTGCTTGCTCGTTCGTCGTCGACTGGTTGTCGTTGCCATTCTGGATGCCGTTGTCATTGTCGTTGAGAGTTCAAAGAGTACGATGAGAGAGGAGAGAGAGAAGAGGGAAGGGAAGGGAGTAACGAGGATACGAATCATGCCGCCGTCTCTTCAACTTAACTTGAAAGCCTTCCACTCCTACTCCATTTTTACTATTACTTTTACTTTTACTTTTAGAACCCGCTCTTGTCTTTTTCCGTCATTCTGATTTCTCTCTCTCTCTCTTTCTTCTTCCATCTATTGCTCTTTGACTTTTCTTGCCGTTCTACTCCTACTCCTCCTCAACAGATCAATAGAAAATAATACATGCATGTATTTTTATATATTACACAATCGGCAGATGATGCGTACAGTAAATCTTGGGTATGAAAACCCCAGGAAGGATTTACCTCATTTTTGGCGGTTGAATTTAAATATTATTCAAAAATACTGTGCAATTAGTAAAAAAATTGATAATTTTTTCTAATTATCACCCTGATACATCAAGTTCAATTTCTATACACTTGCTTTTGTCTGAAAATAAACACGAAATTTTAAGCAGAGAGAAACAGAGATATTACCCTTGGATAAAAATGTCAAAAAATTTCATTTAATTTTGACACGGATTTTAGACTAAAATCTAATCGATTTTGTTGCGGTTTTGACAAAAAGTTATGGAAATCTCAAATTTTTATGAGATTTGATGAAATTTCGACAAAAAATCATGAAAGTCTCAAATTTTTATGAAATTTGATAAAATTTCGACATAAATCATGAAAATCTCAAATTTTTATGAAATTTTGACAAAAATTGTGAAAATCTCAAATTTTTATGAGATTTGACGAAATTTCGACAAAAATCATGAAAATCTCAACTGTTTATGAGATTTGATGAATTTTCTTCCCAGGGTAGGCATAAGTAAGGTGGACTGTACTGGAAAAGTTTTTGCTTAGTCACAAAATTATATGCAGATTGCATCTTTGGAATCGGCAGTCATATCAGTGTGCCAGAGTCAGCCAAGCCAAAGCCAAATCCAAATCCGAAGCTGAACACTGAACACAAATACAAATACAATACAAGCAAAACTAAGTACAGATACAAACACCACAAGAAGATGAAGCGATGGAAGACGCGGGATGACTGAATGGCTTGATGGCTGACTGGGTGGCTGCCTACTCACTACTCACTACTGACTATAGATTATAGATGGATGGAATGGAATCGAGAGGAGAGAAGAGAGAAGAGAGAATCCAGAATCAAGAATCAGGCGAGTATACAAATACAATGACGATACACGATTTTTCCGTTCTAATAAACCCAGAAGCGGCTGCTGCAACTGCCGACTGAAAGTGGAGAACAAGAAAAATAGAGGACGTCAAGGAGTTGATGGGGAGTCAACCCAAAAAGGATCCCAAAGTAAAAGAAAACCAAGAAAGAAAAGACAAAGTATGTATCTAGTAAAAGACAGAGAGAGAGAGAGAGAGAGAAAGCAACGTCAGCACTCCTGATACTCCTTTTCCACAGATACAGATAGATAAAGTCGAGGACGGATCTCACAACAAAGTTGGTGGGAATTCACAGCCGACAGAGACTGACGAGGAAAATTAATTTCCACGGCTGAATCTCCACACACATATATATATATATATATAGACACAGTAATCATGGCCATGCGATGATTCCAATCCATTCATTCTATTCCCTCCTCTTCAACTCCTCCGATCGCCGGATTAACAAATATCTATCTATCTGCAATATATCGGAATAAAATAACAATGCCATGGACGACTTGGAATTTCCAAGTCGATGCAAATATGTAAGAAACTTGATAATTTCCAATTCCGTTAATTCCACCCAAAGTTGCTGGTGAGGAAAATTCTCTACGACTACACATACACTTTGCATTTCCTTTCCTGTTCTTCCCATGACCACGTCAATCCATTCAAATCAAAATCAAAAGAGCTGAAACAGCACTAAAACCTGGAGTCTATACAACATTGGCACATATACTATACGTATTTCACTATACTACTGTATACACAATATACAGACGTAATACATGTTCGTATGTACATATATTCCGTGATTTTTTCACACCGACTTGTTCCTCGTTCGTTATTCTGGGCAAATATTTATTTGCCGAGAAAAGGAAGGTTCCAGCAAACAATCCAGCAGACCACGTTCTACGTTCGATCTTCAAGGCAGCAATCCTCATGCTTGCTCATGTTCTGCCTGGAAATTTGTTGACTTGGAGGAATAGAGAAACGGAGAGTAAAAGCAAAGTGTGAGGAGGAGGTTTGGAATGTGAATGAACTTGACTGTTGACTGGATGGTTCGCAAAAAGGTTATTTGTGTGATGAGAAAGTGCACTTTTTATTTATTTAGCAGCGCTTCTTCTTTTTCTTCGTTCACTCCTACTGCTATTTTTGCTGCCGATTGCCAAAGCGAGAAAAATAAAAGAGGATTCAACTCCTACGTAGATGTACATACAGATCTGCAGAGTTGGGCCGAATTTCGTCTTGTATGGCAACAAGGACGGGCATCGGGTCGACGAGGATCAATTCGGAATTCAGAATTCTTTCCTTGACTCATCTCTATCTGACAAAAACCACCCAAAACAGCGAAAAGGACGAGAGATGAGATGAAATGAGATGAGAACCCGGGAGTTTTTCATACTATTTGTATGTACATTGTACATACAAATGCTGCATATGGACTATGGACAGACTGCAGATACTGTGTAATAGTGTAATAGCTCATATGTGTTGATATGTGCGTATACATATCAAATGTTTGTGTAGATAAATGTTTGGGGAATCGTACAGTTTCCTTTTCACTTATTCTCTTGATCTTTCCCTGGCCTCTTTGTTCTCACTCTTGTATTTTGTTCCTTCTGCTCTTTCGTCTAATATTCTTCTGCCTTTTCTCTGACTTTTGTGAGTTTGAACATACTGTACAAAGTACAGTGTACACATGGAGCCAAGTCGAGTTTCCATACATATATGTGGATTTTTTGGGTTGCCTTTTCCCATTTTTTCCGTTTCTCTTTCTTGCGTTTTTTCCGCTGCCGCTGTAAGACTCGTCGTCTTCGTCTTGTTCTTTTTGGCCCGATCCAATCCCCTTTGGTTCAAGTTGGGGCTATCAAACTTGTTTTCCTTTCTCCACTTTTCGGGTATCGGCATTACCCCCCATTTTCAACGGTGCATCCGCCAGCCGCTGAAAAGTATTCCAGGTTATTTTCTTATTGGATTGCATCAGTGTATAGTGTATACTGTATACATTATACATATACACGGTGTATGCTTTTATCGTAGTTACAAGGTTTGGAAGAAGAAGGATATTCCGGGGAGCAGAGTATAACACTGGGAGACCATTATTTATTTTTCTCTCTGACAAGATTTCCCTTTTTAAATTAAATGCGGGCTCGCAAACCAAACCAAACCAAACCAAGCCAAGCCAAGAGTTCCTCCATCTTCTTCCAGCCTTCCTTCCGCTCCTTTTTACCCGCCTTTCGGTCCCTCTTCTTTTTCCTCTTCTGCCTCCGTTTCCAGTCTCCCTTCAATTTTCAGGAGGTCTCTAGATCATTTTGTGCCCTCCACTTCCACCATTCAGCCATCACCACCAATAAAACACTCCATGTTAAATTCTATACCTATTTTGTATGTAAATTCTATGTATGCTTAAACATAAGTATCGGCATAAGTATAAGCTTCATGTTCAATATTACAATTTATTGTCTATCGAGCTGAACCCTGGAAATTGAATAAAATTCAAAGTTGAATTGGAATGGGGGGTAACATTTGCGCGGAATAAAGTTGTAGACATTTTAAATCTATCGTGATAATACAAAGCTGCATACATCATACATAAATAAAATAAAACCTTTTGGCTCAATATTAAAACAATTAAAACCTTCCTGCCCAAAAAATGAGTAAATCATTGACTGGCATTGTTAAATCAATAAATTACATAGTTAAATTTTCCTACAAATTCTTCTTGTCAATAGATTTGAAAAGTATTTATTAAGCTGAACATTTTATAATATTTATTGTTAATTATGGAGTAACCTCAAATTTTTGAAAAATAAATCCTCCAAAATCCTCAAAATGTGCCTGTATTTATGTGTATGTACAAAAATTGTACTTTGCACATACATACATACATACATACATACATATGTGTGTGTAGTGTGTGTATGCTTGTTGGCCTAATTTTTCGACAGATTTCGATCCCAGTTTTTGTCGCCTTCACATGTATCTATTGTATGTATTTTTGCAGGGAAAAATGTGGGCCATCCAAAATTGGATCCAATAAATCTTGAGGTTGAGATTGTACTCTATTCTATTATATATATTGTATATTATATTGGGTGGTATCTATACATTCGGGGTGAAAATACAGAGAAACTATCCTATCTCGATCCCAGTCTCTCATCCCACAAATTACAATCTTTATCGTATCGCGGATCCATAACTACATACACAATACACAACATACACCTAAAAATTGTGAGTCAACGGCAACGACAAGGACAACAGCAAAAAAACTAAGACAAAGCCAACGACAGCCCGTGTAAAATACATAAATGGATAGATAGATAGAAAGAAAGAAAGAAAGGACATTGCCGGCGACAATCTTCAGTGAGACAGCCTCCAGCAATTAATGCAGAAATCCATATCGCTGCATCCTATAAATACATACATAATGCATATACAGATAGAATGTGCAGTTTGTCGTACAATATATTATGACACTATTTATAAATAGTGTCTTACAGAATGGAAAAAAGAGCGCAAAAAATGAAGAAGAGGCAAGAAAATGAAAGCGGAAAAATCTCAATGTATTTCCTGTCATAACTCGAAATTTATGGGTCCGCTCTGGGATAGCCAACATCTTCTATATACATATATAATCGATATCTTTAAGCTACCACCTAACACAACTACCTAAGTATGTACAAATAGCAAAAATACAATGAGCTGAATAGAAAAAACATGGAAAATAATGCACAGCTTGTTATGAAATACAATAGTAGGCATAAAGTACATGTCGTATAGTACATACATATAAAGATGATGAAAATACCTACAAAACAGTGCAATTTGCGGAAAAAATCTGTGCTAGCATAGATATCACCCCGCATTGTCTTTAACAGAAATGACATACATATAAACGAAAAAAAAACAAACAACTTTCAGTTTGAGCTCTCGAAGGCTTTCCTTATATAAAACCTTTGTAGTATTGTGTATGTATGTATAGATGATAATAATTGAAGGGAACAATACAAGTGCAGCAATACATACAACAGGGATACAAACGTACATAGTTAGTTGTTAGTTGAGCTGATTTTTCCATTTTTTCTGCATGTATTATCTTGTATCATCATACATACATATATACAAACATACTGATATTATGATTCACCTTTGACATTTCTGGGACCATCTCAACTGAGATTCTCAAAACTTGTTTTAGTGTTCAGTGTACATTGTACAGACATGCAAAATTGTCCCCGATGGAACTTTTGCCGAAAAATGCAAATGGCAGTTTCATCCCGTCTTTAAATTGAGGACGAGGATTATTTCAACTTGGTGTAAGAGCAGAGGTTCACAAATACATAATAAGTGTATTTATGTTTATGTATTATGTATATACACGTATGTCTATACACAGAAAAACAAAGGGATGGAGTGGAAAAGCGCAAAAGGGATTTCCCAGAGGATCCCATTAGTTTAGAAAAATATTTACTTTAAAACACTCCCGCCCATTCTCATTTCCTTGCAAAATTCCCAAGCATTTCTATATGTATTTATGTATTTTTTGTATTTGTGTTAGTATTTGCGATTGTGATTGCCTGCTCTGCCCCCCCCCCCTCTTTTTTGTTTGCGAGTTGGCTGATGGTGAAAAAGGAACGATTCGCCGACGATTGTCGATTGTCATTGTATTGTCGTATATATGTACAATATATTATATACAGTTTGAGGATTTGATTTTGATTTATGCATTGCTATTGCAAGTATAGAGTAATACACAGAGAACAGAGTGCGCCCTTTGTGCCCAAGTTGACAGAAGTAGAACGAAAGGATCCTGCCATGCCCTGCATTTGGTGTCCCTCTCTTTCCTTCCATTCCATTTCAAAGGGGAAACCCACACATATACTCAAGAGCTACATATATGAAGCCAACAATAAAAAAATATCCAACAACAACAATAATCATAATAATAAAGTAGACAGTTGTTGGATATCGATGGAAATATGTATATTATATGGATTTGTGTGTTCACTAATGTATATACATTATACATTCCCAGACCAAACCAAAAGCAAATATGAAGAAAGGGAGGGAGGGAAGAAAAAACCAAAAAATCCGTTGAGATGGGATCATTTGGGATGGAAAAACAAAAAATGTGGAATCATCCGCAGAATCTGGACAAATAAAGATATTTATGAGGAGCAAAAAAATGTGGGGATTTTAGACGTTTGACTAAGGGCTTGAGGAGAGGAGCTTGAGAGAGGCAGTGAGCCGAGATTTTTGGAGAAACCGACAAAAAACGGAGAGGCATAAGACGAAGGAGGCGGAAGGAAGTACATAGTTGAAAATAAGGGGCGAAAGTGGAGGAACTTTCTGATTCTGATTCGGATTCGGATTTAGTTTTGGACTTGGATTTGGACTTGACTTGGTATATGTATGTAGAAGATTGGGATAAATATTGCTGTTTGATCTTCACTAATGGCATGGCCATCAATCACTCTAAAATATTATCCTCGGTTGACAAGTTGACACAAATACATGTCCCCTCCTCCCTCTACTCCTCCTACTTGAGAAACACACGTTTTATATCGTCCATACAACCACAATGCAATCATACACACATCCATTCTTTTACAATGGGACAAATCTCAACTCCCTGGGATACTTGTATTGGTCGTGTATATTGTCATTGTTCAATGTGCAGTGGGCGGAAGTACATACAAGAGGAAAAAACAACTTGGGAACCAACAACTACATCTTTATAGAATGAATGAGTCGAACACCCTCAACTGACACAAAAACACAAATACACAACATAAAATCCTTTTGCTTCACTTTTTCAGCCTTTTATGATCAATTTTTCTAGTCATTGTCACTTTTTTCTTTGCTTTTCGAATAATTTAACAGCAGAAAGAAAAATCCGCATTTCCTCATCCTCGTTAGCATTTTACATTTTTTCCACTTTTTTGTGATACAAAAAAGTTTTTCTGTCTTCCCCGTCATTGTTGACTCTCATTTAAATGCACAGTGTGTCATCATACGTATGGAAAATAATTCTTTTGAAATTCGCCATAAAATTTACAAAATCTATGGTTTTATACCAATCGTATATATATATCTACAAATTCTACAAGTTCCAGTCACAATGTGACTTGAGCCATGAAAAGCTGAAACACATATATACATACATACATAAAAAGAGCAAATTGGGAATAATTTGCGGAGGACAAGTTGAAACGCTCAAGTTGAAATGTTTACGATTTGCAGCACATACATACATACATACATATTCTATGTAGTCTATACAATGTACAATTGTTTAAAATGGCTCACAGCCTTTGAGCTCTTTGTTCTCAAAGTTGCAGAATTTGTTGAGCCAGTCAAAGTGAGTGAGTCAGAGTCAAAGTTGTCGATCGTCAGCTTGTTTGGGTTCGTTATCTAGTTGACAAAGAGGGACGAGAGAAAAAGAAAGAGAGAGAGAGTGAGAGAGAGAGAGAGAGGCGGAGGAGGAGGCAAGAGAAAATCAAGCTTGATTTAATATAGAAAGAGAGAGAGACGAGTGAGGAGACGAGAACTGTCCGTGCAGAGATAAATGCGGAGAAATGGAGCAAAAAAGAGAGAATCGAGAATGGAGAGCCTGAATTAGAATTAGAGTTCAAATGAGGGCCAACACAGAACACAGAGAGAATGGAGACTGGAGAAAGTACAAAGAGAAAGTCAACATGATGGCAACTCGAGGTAAAGTAGGGAATAGAAATAGAAAATACTCTAAAAGAAGACGAAGAGGGGATGATGGAGGTGACTCGTGGAGACAAATAGAGATACGAATATGTATGTATGTATTGTTCAACTTGAACCACTTCCGATTCCAGGAATCTGGAGGAACGAGATTGGACAGAGACCATGTAGTTAGACAGAGAATTGAGAGAGAGAGAGGGGCTGTTGGAGGAAATGAGCAAATGAGGAGAGATAGAGAGAGACAAGTTTAGAGAGGAGACAAAGAAGAAGAGAGGAGACTGGTCGTAATATGTGTATCTATAATAATAGAGTATAAGCTGATAATAGAATGAACAAATCAATCTAGTGGAAATTCTCCATCTAATGTAATGTGTAATGAATGGGTAGAAAAAGACCAATAACTATAGAGCCAATATTCAATACACATTACACATATGCGATTCTGCTGGAGAAATTCCGGGTTTTCCTTTAGCCCAGTGCATGTACATTGTACATATGGCATTGTGATTTGTCATCGGCAGCCCCAGCCGTTATTGTTCGGGTGAACCGGGGTTTTAATCGTCCCCAATTACCTGTCAACCACTCCTTCCCTTCTTCCCATCCTCCGTCTGTCCGTCCGTTCGTCCGTCAGTCCGTCGCCACTCTCGTCCATCTTCTGCATCCATTCTTTGGCATCTTCCTCTTTTCAACTATCCATCCGTCCATCCATCCAGTTGAGTCCAATCCAATTCAGTCAAGTCCAGTCCAGTCCAGTCCAGCAACTCCATTTTATTCACAGCCACTTGTGTCTCCCACCAATTCCCTCCCTTCCTTTCATTCTCTTCCATGATGCTCGTCTTCGTTTTTACTCCAGCAATTCAATTCAATTCTTTTCCTTTCCCTGTCTTTGTGTTACTTCTTGGCCTTTCTATGTACATTGTACATATTTGCAGTCTATCTATCTCTCTATATATGTATACAGTACAGTTTTTGTTCGCTGTCTTCATTTTTCTTTGCCAATCCTTTGTATTTTGTATTCCCACCTTTTCATTTTCTGTGGGTTTCAATTGTCACCTTGGAACAAAAGACAGGGAAAATAAGGGAAATATGGGGGAGGCGGCAAAAAAAAGTTTTGTCAGGGGACAAAAGGATGATTTTGATCATCAGTTTTTCTAGGTACCTTATTTTGCCATTATTTTGCTCCTTTTTCAAACTTTATATTTTGTATATGTACAATGTACATTGTACATACACACAGCTGTTATTTGTCTTTTGACCTTAGTTGATTGAGTTATGAAAGGGAATTTTTTTCTGCTCCTGGCCTGGTGATTGTCTGGCCCTTCAATTCAATTTTTCAAGTTTAACTAGAGCTTCCGCTTTACCAGTCAATGAAAACAATGACTGTTAACTGATCACGAATGTTTCAAAAAGTTGTTAAATAAATAAATATGAAAAACCAAAATATAAAAGGATAAAAATTGATCCTGTTTTGAACCAATTTAATATTTTAAAGCGTAAAAAACGTTCGTTTTCAAAATCTCCAATTTTGAGAAAAAATGCGTTAATTGTTAATTCATTGTAAATTTATGGTTGTTGTTTTTTTGTTGCGTTTCAGTTGTGTGAGCACTGAGCCGACGGAGACGAATTTAATATTTGTGGTGCTGACTCTGAGTACGATCACGATAGGTAAGATATTTTTCTTTTTTTAATTTTGTGTGTATTAAGTATTTAAAAATTGATAATTTTCTGACATGCTATACATTTTTGTAAAAGTTAATTGCGGTCAATCGTCAATATAATAATACGCTGAATTTTAATAATCATTTCTTGAATCATAATAGCGGGCGGAGCTGGCGCATTTTCTCGCTATGAGGGCTGGACGTATTTTGATTCGGTAAAACCACAACAATACAAGCCACACAATTTTTGTACATATTGGTTTTGATTAATCATCAAAATCACATTAATTACTCAATGAACTTTCCTTGGATTTTCCTTACAGGTATACTACTGTTTTATTACCTTGACTACTATTGGCTTTGGTGACATGGTAAGAAATTTTTCGTCTGTACAACATTTTTATATTATTACTGTGCTAATGTAATACCATTTACTAATTTAAGAGGATTTTTTGGGATGATCGTTAAAAGTTTAAATTAGTTATTGACTAATGTTTGTTTGTTCTTTCTTTTGTTTATAGGTGGCCCTGCAAAAGGACCGAGCCTTGGACTCGAAGCCAGAGTATGTCGCCTTCGCTCTAATTTTTATTCTTTTCGGTCTCGCCATCGTTGCTGCCTCCCTCAATCTGTGCGTCATGCGGTTCATCACCATGAATACGGAGGATGAACGACGGGACGAGGTTGAAGCCTTACAGGTATGTATTTGCCCTCTTCTTCATTCTTCATCATCATCTTGTGCTTTTTTATCATATTTTTTCTCACCACAACCCCGGTTTTTGGTTTATCTCCACACCCTCCTCGTTCGTTCGTTCGTTCGTTCGTTCTTCTATCTCAAGTCAAGTCAACTCATCACATCCTTTTTTACATCCTACATCCACATTGAGGTCATGCCACCCAAGAAATGGAGGAGAAACGGTGGATGGATGGATGGAGAAAGTGTAGAAAATCGACTATTGATTGGCTGGTTTGCTGGTTCTGGTTGCATGGGCTGGCTGACTGTTGGGATGGATGGATAGCTAGCTCGATAGATTGATGGTTCTCTTCAGGCTCTGCATACATAACTAAAAAGAGGGAGAGAGAGAGAGGAGGGTGAAGCCATTTCAAAGTATTTACCTAGACTCCCGTCCAACTTTCTCTCCTCTCCTTCTTCTTTGTGGTTGAAAGTGGCAGCTCAACTCAACTTTTCCAGGCCTTAATCCTCCCCAACAAAGTTTGTTTTCCCTTCGTCTTCTCCTTTTCGTTTTCGTCCTTTTCCTCTTGGACATTTTCGCAGTCTCTCTTTTTGGGACGGGGGATTAAAAGTCCATTGGTCACTTTTGAAGGGGAAGGGAGCCAAGCCAAAGCCCTTATGTACATTATACATCTTTTCCAACCTCAAATGCCGGGGAATGGTGGAAAAGCTTAAAGGAAGAAACAACAAAGTTGACTCGGCCCTCGCCCCGGCCTTTCTCACTTCATAATTGAGCGATTACCCGGAAAACGGAAAAGTTTTCATCGTCTCAGTCAAGTCAAGTCAAGTCGAGTTGAGTTGAGTCAAGTCAAGTCGTGGCAGCAGCAGGCACCATCATGTATAAAATGTAAACTAGTATAAGTATACATAGTATGAATGTTTTTCTCCACAAAATCCAGTAATCTTTAAATTTTTCTCATAAGTAAGTATATGGCGAGCTCTGTATTAAGTATTTACCTGCCATCTCTGAAAGAAAGCTCCAGAATTGCTATCCATGCACAATGCATACAGAGGCCTACACATTTAGCAGGCGTTTTTCACGAAAAATCCGGACAAGCCGACAAATTTCCAGCATATTTTTTACTTTACTTAAGCACACGTTCTAAGTTGCAATTTGTAGCTAGTTTTAGAAGAGAGAGAGAAGAGAAGTGTTTTGTATTGTGATGTGTTGTAAGCTTTATAATCACCATTAATCATGAAGCTCATTAGTCAAATCATACATATAAGTATAAAAGTGTGCATAACCATGTATACGTTTTCTATTTTGGGTCTCTAGCTCTGGTTTTGATTCTAACTGCTCGTATTGAAATACTGCAGAAATACAGCATACAACTAGTTATACAGCAGTAGTTACAAAAGTACAGCATAAAGCAAAAAGGATCTGCTCACTTTTATGCACATAATCTCATCCGCTTCATTATTTATTAAAAATAGACTTTCTTCCTCTTATCCTTCGTTTTTTGCTCTTTTTTCTCTTGTTCTATATTATCCAGTCTAAGCGGCTGCTTCTTTTCCACCCTTTTCTATTCCATCCTTTTCTACTCCATCCACTCCATATCATGCAGATGTGTGAGGCATTTCTTATGGGGAAAGAATAGACGGAGAAATCGGAGAACCATCCAGAAACTGTTCTGTGTTCTTTGCGTGTTTTTTTGTTCAGGATTTACTACCAAAGAAAGAAAGAGATAGAGGAGAGGCAGCAAAGTAGGTTATTTTATTTTAGCCACACAAAAGAATATTTAATTCGGAATTTGTCCATGAGCTCGACTCGACTCGACTCAGCTTATAGCTTATAGCTTTTCTTCCTTTTGTGTTTGCTGTGTCTGCTCTGCAAGGACTAAAATTTAAGGGCTGAATTGTGTATTGTGTATGCATGTACAATGTACATATTATATTATAGGAACTATCACTTCTTTAAATAGCTCAACAGCCTTAATTAGACTCATAATGAGAATCCACCGAGAGAGAATGGGAAAAAAGAGGAGAGAGAAGCATACCAGATTTCTTCATTTCTCTTATCTTTTGTGTACTTTTGCCTTTTGCAAGAGGATTTGACTATGTATTCTTCCTTATATTATATTATTATAATGGATCTAAAAGTCGACACAAAAGATTTATCAAGCCACGATTTGCAGCTGAAGAAAGTGGAAAAGCTATGTAATCATCATGATGATAATATAACAATTATTATTATTATTATGTAGCCTTGTCATTGTCATTGTCATTAGTCATTAGTATTATGTAATAGTTGAGAAAAAAGCGAACAAATGGATGAGAAAAAATGCTTTGTGAACAAATAAATTGACGAGTAAAAATATAACAATTTTGTATTAGTATTATCAATTTTAATAGTTATTAGTGTGTAGAAAACGCACATTATTTATTTTTTATACTACTTTTTCTCATCAGCTGCTGATTAGTACTCTAATATTAATGAAATTACAATGATGATGATAAGTAAATCATGCAAAGGTAATTTAATTTTGCGTTAACGTAACAAGCTGCAAGCCTCTTGATTATTTATGCATACATGATGATACATGTTTAGTTGAAACTTTTTCGTTAAAAAGTATACAAACTTTGACAAGTTGATTATGAGAGGGTAATGCAT
>JAQIVE010000323.1:0-41536 GCA_034698285.1 Sminthurinus bimaculatus | reverse complement strand
TATTTCAATGAGGTGGGGAAGTCCTTCTGGATGTTGTCTTGGATTTACTTGAGAACATCTGACTAGCATATCAACCTAATTTTCAAAGTTTAAATAATTAATTTAAATGCACTTCATAACAAGTCTACGAGTAGGATACCTAAAATACACACACACATTATGCATACTGCATACATAATCATAATATTATTGTGCTATAATATTATTTGTCTCAGTAAAAAATTATCGTCATTAATGAGCATCTCGGAAACTCTAGTCTAAAAACATCACTGACTATTGTTCTTAAGTAAGTAAGTAAAAAGTGAGTATGTATAATGCGTTAATGCTTAAAACAAAGAGAAACTCTTACTGTATGATATAAATCTCCTGCAGTCACAGTAGTAGCAAATCTGTCATCCACGAGGTACATTTGAACTAACTGCATAGCGAATGTCGTTGCTAAAATATTTGATCCTTTCTCCATAGCAGTAGCCAGATGAGCATCAAATTGAATCATGTTCACTAAGTTGGCTCGAATTAATGTATCAACAGCTTCAATATTGTATTTCAACTCCGGTCGAATTTCAATCAGACATCTAAAGAAAATAATTTAAAAAACCAATGTTACTATACAAGTATAAACGTTTTACGTTTTACAAACATTTTCTTGCAATAAACAAATGTGAAACTATTATTTTCTTCCTTCAAAAACATGCATAGTATGTACAAAGTTTAAAATACATGAAAAAAGCTTTATAAGACGTTCAATAAGGCTATATATTTTTTTTACTTTGTAACTTGTCGATTGACCCATTGTTTTCCAAAAGCTCTAGGATCTTGTAAAGCTTTAAGAACCATAAGATGAGCATCACGGAATCGAATAATTTCTGGATCTGTTGGGAAAGTAGCTAAGCCCTCCAACAAACCTTCCACAGCTTTCTGAAGCAGAGAGATTCCGGCCACAACTGTAAAGAAACCAAATTAGTCAATTACAAAAATAATGCAAGTTTTTACTTATAATTTAAAGTTTAAAAAATTACAATAGTATAATATGATGGTGTTGTTTCATGTTTTGATTCCTTACCGCTGCTAGTATTCCTAGCCACTCTAATAGCTTCCACTAATGCTCTGACTCCAGCACTCTATATTTTTATTTTAAAGTACAATACAAAAAAACAATTGTAGTTTCCTCAAAAATACATTGATATAATATATTATCTAACAATGTTGTAAATAATTATTATTTACTCCAAATTAATGTTAGAAAAGTGGTAAAACACTAACAAGTTGTTGAGCAGCAGGGGAATGAGACAACACTAATGCTTGGTAATAAATTTCAATTTCCCCAATCAGCTTTTCATAAATTAAAGGTAATTCATCTCCAGCTCCTGAAGCTAATGGTGCAACTCCTGGGGCACCTCCGACGGCAGCAGGGCCAACTACATTACTTCCGGATCCTGGTAATACGGCAGCAGTAGCAGTAGCAGCAGCTGTAGTGGGAGCAGCAACATTTGGAGGAAATTTCGGTGCAAGGAAAGGAACTTCTCCATCGGATGGTGGAATGAAACCAGGAATATTTCTTGAAAAGTCTTCATATACAGCTAGTTGTTGACTCAAAAGACCAGCAGCGGTTTGTTGTTTAACTCGAATAGGTTCTGGGATTCTTTCAGACTGATAAGCCAACATGACCGTGTCACAATGTCTCCTTCCTTCAAGTTTTGCATTTTTCCTCTGATCATATTCTGGAGCAAGTCTCTTGTCCACTTCTACCAGAGCCTTTTCAACAGCCGTCTTTTGAATGAAGACACAAGCCAATTCCATATTATCTTGAGCCACCACTTGACTTGCTTGCTCTACTAAATCCTTCATTTGTTGACTCACATTTGGCAGCCTAATGGCAGCTTGAAAACCTTGTTTCAAGTTGTTACTAATTGCAACAAAAATATGATCTCGACTTGTGATCATTGCCATTCCAGCTGTTAAATACCTCATCATATGATGAGCTCCCATCCTCATTCGTGTTTCCTCAGGATCCAAAGCAAAATCTTTCTTGACAATGCGCTCACATGCATTAATAGTATATTTAATGGAGCGTTCAACAACGGGACCAAGAAGATCTTGAATAGCCTTCTCAATTGCTGGTCGGATAATAGTTCGAAGGTTAGGATGAGCTTGGAGGAGTGGAAGTTGACTATTCACGGTTATATGACTCAAAAGGCCACCCAAATTTCCTGTATCCACTTCCATATATGAAAATTTAGGCTCATGAGTACTCATTGGGAGAGTTGGTGTTGTTGATAAGCCTGGAAGGCCACCTGCTGATTGTTGTTGTTGCCCAAGAGCGACTCCACTTCCCATTAAAGTTGGGGATGAGATTGTCGTACTTGAAGTATCTTCTGTTGGTGCTGCTGTTGTAGCTGGAACAACTTGTTGTTGTTGTTGTGGCTGTGGTGTTGGACTCTGGCTTTGTGACTGTAAGGTAGTCGTGATGGCTTCACTACCACCACTCTGGGCTTGAGATGACTTTGACAAAGCCTAAACAAATTAATAAATCCAATATTACTATACATACACGTCTTGCAATATATGTACATATATTTTTAAAATGTAAAACTTAAAACATTCTAGTTTGAATTAAAATTAGTTGTGCTACATCAGGTTTACAGAAGAAAGAAGAAATACATAATAGTATAGTGGGCACATACCGGTAAAGTTGATTCAGTTCTATTTTGTATTTGTTGAACAGGTCTGGATTCGATAGCTGGTTGAACTTGTTGCTGTTGATTTGGATAGCTTAATTGTTGAACATGGATTTTAAAGTCCTTGTCATCTTTAAGTATGCCCTTCGGTTTTAAATCTGAGACTTCAACCGTAAGAGCTTTACACAGAACTTCAATTTCAAATTTTAAGTTTAGTTTCATGTCTGGTTCCCGATGTAACTCTGCCAATACATTTAGGATGGCCATTGTCCATGGACAGGGTGGTTTGAATACAATGCTTCTCGCACAACTCTCCATGATTTTTGCAGCAAATGGAACGACGTATAGAAGATCTTGAAGTCCCTTTCTATAGGCTTCTATAATGAGACTTTTAATATCCAGATCATCAAGAATAATGGGGATATTCCTCATTAGGGTGATCATACCTAACCAATGACCCAAATTCTTGAGTAACCTTTAAAATAAATCAAGTAGAAAATCAATTATCACAAAACGAAAACCATTCAATTCAATTATATGGCATAATGAATATATATACATGAAATAAAAACGACATGATTTTTACAGCGGGTCCAATTGTACAGCATAATGATATATCAAGCAAATTATCATTGTAATGGAATAGACCGTAATAGTATTAAGTTTTAATATTAAATGTGTTAATAGTTTAAGTGTACGTACTGACGATCTGCGAAATTTCCTGCAGATTTGTCCGTTTTGAGGAGAATTTTTATATTTCGATGAGTTTCTCGTAAAACATTATAATTCAAGTCTTTTACTCGGAGGGTGTCGAGGAGGTTGGAGTACAAAGTATGGAAATTTAATTCTATACTTGCTCTCTTCATTACCAGATACTGAGCTACCCAATGCCAATGATCATTACCAATTATTTCTTTCAACTCATCGCACTTTTGAGGCAAGTTCATTTGATTCAAATTGTTGAAAATGAATGCTGTTTTGTCTTGCACTCCTTCGGGAGGGGTTGTGATCTTTTCCTCCTTTTCTGTGGCTATTAATAATGTATTTATATTTGTTGCATTTGCTATTGATGGCCGTCCTAGAAAGAATTAAAAGTAACCCACAAATATTAAATACATACATACGTAGATACACATTTACAAACATACATTTTCAAAATTCAAAACGTTTTCACCATCTAACTATGAACTAGAAGTAAAATATGCATCGCAAAGTGTTGTAAACTTTGAAAACGTAAAAAAAAACAAACTCCCCAAAAAAAATACAAGCAAGAACACTTCAAAATAAAATAAATATGGATACGAAAATAATAATGCATGCATAGTTGTATTGCATAGAAAGTTAAAAAATGAAAAAGAAACTAATAATGATTATAATTAATAGCACAATATTTTTTTTGTATTTGCAGTTTTTGTAACCTAACATTTAAAACTACTTTTATAGTCCTTATCCTTTAGTTTTTTTCCCTGTGAAATTACCAAAGTCAACTAGACTTTGGAATTATCTCACAATACATTAGCAGAGGATTACACAGCATACATATATATACATATTATTATATTGAGTAAAAAACTGAAAAAAACAAAGAAAGACGAAGAAAACAACATAAAATTATCCTACCCGTTTCATTATGTAGTACAAACTGATAAATAATTAGGTTCGTCTCCGACTCCGATGGCATTCTATTCTTGCAGAAATGACTTAATACTAACTAACCCTGCAGACAGGGATATCATCGTACCATAGCACATTTTAAAATGTTTACACCTTACTACAAAAACTGTAATCTTTGTGTATACCTTCTCTTTGTAAGGGTATTGTATACTCAATAATCAATTGTAAATTCATGAAAAAAACAAGTATAATAATAATATGTATATTGGTGGAAACTATAAAATGTGATATGCGACACAAATAATACATAAAGCATGGGTATAACGTATAACATTATATCTACAGGATAATTTCAAGGGTAGACAGTCAACAATTTCCAAAACACTACAGCAACAAATGGTAACAGCGTCCATATTTATAAACCATTTCAACATGATGTACACAAAAGGCCACGATATCGACCAAAATCTATGAATTTATAACACATGCCATATATCTAAACTAACTGGATCTATGAATAATATAAAGTGCTTACTTACTACACTACAACTAGATTTTATAGAGAAATTATACATAAACTATATAATATTATTCTTAACTATTGACTACAAAGTCATAAATGCTACCACTCAAGTATTCATAAATTCCATCAAGAACAGCCACAGTCTGGATCAATTTTTTCTCATCGCATTTTGCTCTTTAAAAAATTAAAATAAAATAATAGACTGAAGGGGTGGTGACGAAAAATATAAATAAAAAGTGAAAAGAAGAAAGGATTATCAAAGGGAATAATATAGTTCGAGTGGAGAACAAATATTATTTTTCATCTTGAAATTTATGATAAAAAGGCTAAAAAACTAGGACAATACAAAATAAAAACTATATATTTTATATACAAATTTTTCTTCAGAATAAAAGCAGATAGCAGATAGTGTTTTTTTTTTGTGAAAAAAGAGAAGAAATATATAGTGAAACAAGTTAACGATGATGATGGATGAGAAAGATAGTGTAAGGCAAGAACCTGATATGGAAGGTCCAGATGTGGCAGTAGATGATTTAGAATTAACTTGAGGTGATGAATTTGATGAATTAGTAGTAGTAGTAGTACTCGAAAATTTACCTTGGCCAGGTGTAGCAGCAGACTGGGGTGTAGGTTGGATTGGATTACTGACTGAATTAGCATGAGAATTATTTTGATTACTGCTAGTTGTATTATGAATATTATTTGTGCTGTTGGGTTGTCCACTTGAAGAACTACTATTATTAGGTGGATTTTGACTTGTTGAACCAGGTAGGGAGGGTGTTGTTGGGCCCGTTCTTCCTCCGGTTCCGGTTGCTCTATTTCCAGCAGCGGATGGTGGTTCTTGAGATTTGGATCCACAATCAATATACTCAACAAGTTGTTCTGGAAATTGTTGATAGTGTGGTATAGTCATTAAGTGTTGGCAATATTGTGGATATTCTTTTAGTCTTGTCTTGAATCGATCTAGAGCTGCAATGCCAAAGTAGTACATTTTCGATCCAGGTGGTTTCTTAAGTGCATCCACAACAAAACGAAGAGCTACTCCCAATTGTAAAAATGTAGAGACGAGTCCTTGTTCAATAATCCCACCAAATAGTTGGGCTGTTGTATGGAGTTCTTTTTCAGGATACTGAGGGAAAAATTTGTACTCTTCGAATAGATTTCGTAGCATACAAGTAAATACTTCTCGTTCTCGGCGAATAGAGGAATCTTGAAATCTCTTTAGGAGGTCAAGGACTTCGTCTATTGACATTGTTGGATCCTAATAAAATAAATGTAAGCATAACATTTAGAAAATATACCAATAATTCTTAAAATTTTGTGCATCATAAAGTTTTCTTTATTGTTTACGATAATTAGAAAGCAAATTTGTTAAACAATAAGTAACAGATTAATGAAGCATACAGAACCTATATGATCATAATATATCATAGATCATAGCATACAAAAAACAACAAATAACGTATAATAATCATCATTTCTTACTGGTGGTTTGCTGTAAATGCGATGGAAATAACTATTGGCTTCATCTTCAGCTTCCTTAGAAATATCACCTGGTTGAATTTCATTGAAAAGAAGTGCAGAATCTGGAACTCCGGCAGCGGTTGTTGCTCTTTTGTCACCTGCAGTTCCACCAGTAGTTCCACCTACATTTTGAACTAAGTTTTGTCCACTAATTCGTCCACTCAGCATACTGCTCATGGGATTACCCGACAGTCCAGAAAGAGCAGCAGATGGCCCTGTTCCCCCTTGACCTGGACCAGGATTTGGATTCGGTCCTCCTCCAGGCCCCATTTGAAGTCCTGATAACATTGGATAGGCATTTGCTGCTGTTGGTGGTAATGCGTTATTTGAAATGGAATTTGGTCCAAAGTTAGGACCAAGTAATCTTGAAGGTGAACCTGGAGTTGGTCCTAAAGGATTTCCAAAATTTGATCCACCACCACCACTGGCTAAATTTAAATTTGCTAGTGTTGAACCCAATGCAGACATTGATAATTGATCATTCACATTATTACTATTTGGGAAAATTCCTGGGCTTGGACCCGTTGAGGGATTTACACTAGCTGCAAAAGCAGCTTCTAACGGTGTTCTATGAGCCCTCATTCCTGGTTGTGGTGGCTGTTGTGGTCCAATGGGTGGACCTCCAGTTCTTGGTTTACTGAACATAATATTATAATTTGACACGAGGGATAGAACAGAGTCACTAAGTTCATGGTTAACTTTCCCCACACACTGATGTAAACACTGTATCATTGTATTGATAGTTTCTTGTGGTAGTTGTGCTGTTTTAGGGATTTCATCCATGTGTTTGCCGGAAAAGAGTGGAACTCTTCGATTTAACACTTTTATCATGGATAATATAAATACTTCTCCATGTTCTCTCATTTTATCTGTTAACCACTTATCAAGTTTAAGAAACTCTCGGCGTGATGCTAGACAAGCCAAATCAATAATGAAAACATGAGAGCTAGCATTAAGAAGACGCGGTAGTGCCTTCAGATCTTGACTATAAAAAAAACAAAGAACAAATAAATCAGGAATTGTTTAGAAGTCTGTAATTGTTGTACATATGTGTGTATTACAATTTCATTTAACGCCACCATCTCTCTCTCTAATTAATTATGCATAACAATGTACCAACATTTTACTTGAAAAAAAACATCCCCAATAAGCTATAAAAAATGTATAAATTTTATGCGTTTAGAAAATATCACTTACGCCACATCTAAAATTCTTGATAATTTAGTTTGGTCGTAGTCACCCCGTAAGTACCACTCTGCCATTGCATGAATCATGATGGGTTGAATTGAATTTGAAGCTGAATAATGCCACGAATGTTGAAGTATCACACCAGAGTTTACATGATTATTTAAAAATACAGGGAATAAACTTGCCATTAATTCGTGTCTAATGATATTCATTGGAGAACTTAGTTGGATCAGACCTAAATAAAACAAAAACAAAGACCGATTATTATTTATTATTATATTATGACGTTCAACAAAAACAATGTTATTGTAATTCCATATTATGCGTGTTTGTAGTACATACAAACTTTGTACTGAAGTATGTTATATGTATAATACATATTATGCTGAGTATTTTTTCTTATATAAACGACTCACTTCACAGTGTAGAAAATTAAAACTAGAATAGTTCATTTTTTAACCTTATAACAATACATTATATGTCACATACCTAGGAGGAGAATATCTGGACAATGTGTGAGAGGAAATTGAAACAAATCATGTACAGCCGCATAATGCCCAGCATCTGAAAGATACATGAGCATTTCTAGCAGCTCAATAGATTTCCATTGTTGGATTTCTTTCGACTCGTAAGCTTTATCTCCAGTAGTCTTGAGAATATCAATTTGAGTAGCATGGAAAGGAAAGTCAGCAAACGAGAAAATATCAAGATTGGCAGTACTCAGACAACATTTTAATAAAGACAATTGTCCTTCGGTATTATTCCATCTTCTATAGAAGGCCTCGATTGGGAATTGCTCTGGACGTGTTTGACCTTGAAGATGAAGACTATAACGAAGTGTCTCCATGAGGGTGCGGAAAGGTCGACCATTTTTAACAAAAAATCCAGGAAAATCTAATTCATGGAATACTTCCTTCCATATTAAATTTGGAACTAACTCTGATACAACTTGAACAAATATTTTCCCATTCCATGATGTTTGTGCGGAATTGGATGAGGATGATGATGATGAATTGGTAGCTGAGTGAAATTTATCATTTGAGGCATTATCTTTGCCAATAGAAGATAATGGAGATGTATCACCCCAAATATTTTGACTTTGATTTTGTTGTTGTTGATTAAGGGCATCTTGAGCTTTAATGAAGCCATGGATCATATGAGCCACGGCCGATGATGTAATTTTTTGTGGACCTACTGTTGATAGTGTAGTTCGACATTCTTCTATAGTATTACATATTGCTGGCCCGTGTTCCAAAACAAAATCAACAGCACCCGGATCATAACTTATAACTTGATTACTAACACCGCCAGGATTCAGTTCTGAATCCATTATACTTTTTCTCACTATTCTGCTCTCTTCTTCTTCTTCCTCCTCTTGTTCTTGAATAGATGTATGATTATTTAAAAAATCTTGCTCTTCACTTTCTTCAATGCTGCTTCTGTTGTTGTTATTATTATAGTACAAGTGTGGAAATAAAAGGGTATATTGGGGATTATTTTTATTATAAAACGTTCTCAACTCTTTAAAGAACTTTTCTTTCGTTTCACTTTGAAATTCATGAGGGTGTTTAGAAATAAAAATGAGGACACAAAGTAGTTTTGTTTGAGCTACCGAGTCTGGTTTCAGTACATCGGCCCTAACATTCGAAGTATTATTGTTGTTATTATTATTATTATTATGATTATTAGAATTATTTAAATCAAAAAAACTTTCAATGAGCTCGTTGATTTTTGAACACGTAAACTTGTGTAGTTGGTAATAGTCAGATGACGATGATGATGATGATGATGAACTTACAGTTGTGGTTTTGCCTGGTGATGACGATGCTGCGTTATTTAAATGATTACTTTCACTCTTTGAAGAAGAAGAAATCGAACTTAATAAGGAAACAGAACACAAACATTCACTATAAATGCTCAGATTTAATGCTTTTCCAAGATGAGTGAGAAAATCTGTAGGACTTGGGATCTCTGATGACGTTAGAGATGATGATGATTTTTTGAAAGACTTGAAGGCTGAGTTCAAGGCAGTAGTAAGGACTGGCTTTGTAAAATCAAGTGGATAATGATCCACCACTAATTTTCTAGCACGGGATAATATTGATAATGATGCTGAGGAAGCTGTTGTTGTTGTTGTCGTTTTATTAATGTCAAAAGAATCTGGCTGGTCGTTTGATGATGAGATAGAAACCACAAATGAGATCAAAGAATGAAGGAACTGCCTTTCTGCACTCGAACCATACAGATGAATCAAATCGGATATGATGTTCCAGCCGAGGTCCACCCCTTGGTCACTCACCGAAAGATATTTCCGAACTGATCTATCAATTTGGGCTAGGGCCAAAATAGAAGGGTTCATAATTCCATGAAGAGAAAGAGTCCCGTGGTTCATTAGAGGACAGGTACATCTTCCTTTGAACGAACCTCTGTCTCACATCTACCTGTATAAATAAAATAAATTAAAGAGAAAAAAGAAATGTTAAACATTTTGGTACATAAAAATAATTTTAACATTATGAACCAGTTTTGAAACATTATTTATCATCAAACCTTTTTACTTGAAAACTAATACATATACACATAAATACTACTCCCAACATAATCCTATCATCATTAGTATACATATTAATGTATGCAAATTATAATTTATACCTAGGTACTTTTATGTAAATCAAATAAACTTTATCACAAAATTAAATTTCCTTTCTATCTATCTATCACACCTTTCTTCTTTGTTTTCAACCATTTTTTCCTTCGTTACTTTTACTAACAATTTTGACCATAATCTAGCAATATGTATAGTCAATCTTGTTTAGCTTATTTACAAAGTAAAATAGAAACAAAAAGAGAGCTTGCTTAAACCTTTGACGTTTTAATTTCGTCATGTTTTAAAGTTGGGATGTTACCTTTGACTATTATTATTGTTTGTCGTATGATGTGGCGTATTATATAAACTTTCCCAATTTAGATCATTAATATACTTCCATAGTTATCTAATATAATATATTTTGTACTATAGGTATATCTTATTTCTAATACGCAGAGAGTGCAACTGTGCACTTAATTAATAGTCTTTCTTTCCTCCTCTTCCTCCTCCTCAGATCTTAAATTCTACAATAAAAACCTATATATTTAAGTGAAATGACTACTATATACTTAAAGTTAATTAACCAGTCACTAACGAACCATTATGTACCAATCTTTTCTGCATATATACAAAACCAATTAAGATCATGTTCTAAAAGTCCTAACAACATTTACATAAACTCCAACTCTTATCACCACAATGTATAATATAGTTATCTACCTATACCCTATACCTATTTAAGTACTGGAATACCTATTGCTTGTTAAATTTAAATATAGAAATCAAATTTTAATACCTATGTAGATTTTAGACCCATACGAGCAAAATAGGTAACTATTTTAGAATTGAAAAATACTGCAACAAGGTATAACTCTATATTTAAGTGTAAACGTATAAATATGATGATGATGATTTTAGAAATTTTGTTTATAACATCTTTCTTTACCAATGTTTTATGTTTTATAAAACTTCTTTTATATTTTATTCAAATCGTCCTGTTTATTGTTTTATAATCCTGCAAGCTTTGAGATATGTAGAAGCAGCGAAAAAAAGCTCTTTACGATTACTTAAAAAATTCAATACTAAAATACCTTCCTAATTATCCATCTTATTTAAACACAAATCTACAAATACACACACGTAAACAATTTGTCAAAAAAATACCTATATTCGTGTACTTAATATGTATTTACATAATCAAATTTTAATCGTCACAATCGTATTCAAAATTTAAAAACGCATAACGTAATCTACAAAATATTATGAATCTCTTTCAATGAGAAGGAGATCAAGGTAAAAGAAAAATTTAGACTTTTTTAGAAATAAAGAATGTATAACTGTATACTTACACTAATTTCATTTAAATGATTTAAATACTTAAATAAATTAAAAATGTATAAGAAAAATAATAATAATACTTACGACAAACGGAAATTCAGTTTTTTTGAATAATAAATAAATATTGCTGGCTCAGTTCAGGTATATTCCATGTTGCTTGATGATAGAAAGACACTCACTGTGTATGTACATATTTAGTTGCTAAGCAGTCAGAGTTTGAATATAGATGACACAAGCATCAAGCATACACAAGACACAAGAGTCAATACTTATTTTTTTAAATAATATCTAGCTTACTAGAATCTAGCTCTACTTAACAGAGATACTTTAATTATAATTAAAATTAATATTCTAGAACAGTTTATAATTAAAAACCTACGTTATGTACATTAAATAACTCTCTAAATATCTAAATCATATATTACATGATTATTTTTTGGTCTTTAGCTACACTTTCACTTTAAAAGCTCAATTTTTTTTGACTCACATTAAAACTCTAAACGACTGCGGTATAGAGGTGTATTAAAGATTAAAGCAGTAAAGTAGGTAGGTACATATACACTATACACTATACTGCATAGTAATGGCATTTAAGTAAGTGATTTCTCACTATAATAATATGTATGTATGTACTTACATGTGCTTTCTCCGCCTTAAATAAATGTCAATAGCAATAACAAACTAAAACACATTAAACATTAAGTGCACACAATAAACAGGTAATTCGGTTTTTTATAAGCATGATTTTATTTACTCATATTGAATAAACATTAACTTTTATTGACAAACTACTAAAGATTGTGATACAGAGATTGATTAATGATTATTATACATACAAGATTTATATTGACAATTCTTTTTGCCTTTTGTAGATTTTTTCATACTTCACTTCTTTAATTTCTATAACCTGAGCTGGGGATTGAGGATTTTTGAGAGGATCGGCAATCAAGCTGAGTCAACAGTCAACAATCAACAACAATGCAATTGGAAGAAAAATAACATCGGCAAACTGCAAGAATTAACCATCAACAGTATAAAACGTCAAGAGACTCAGATTTACCGATTACCGATACCTCGCCTTGAATTATATTCATCGCTCTTTAAATACCATGTTAATACGAATAATGGATATTAGATCGTTTTTGGAATAGGCGAAAAGAGAGTTCTCGTTATTATATATCGTTTGAATGATGTAAATAGTTACAAGTTGTAAGTATAATATTTTGTAGCCTAATAGAGGAAAGACTGATGGTGAACAGTAGGCCATGAAAAGTAAATAATATGCTAGCAAGTTAGTTAGTGAGTATGGTTAGTGTGTGCCAAAGGATAAACGACGCTTAAATACCACTTTTAAATAACAAATTAACTGTTTCCAGTTTCCAAGCAATGAAAAATGAAATATGAAATAATGAATACACCAACTAGTAGTAGTCGACGAAGTAGCAAGCGACAAGGTGTCGATGAAAGTCATCCACCAACGTCAGCAGGGCACAAAGGCAATAATTATCATAGTAATTGGCAAAAGTTTAACGATAGCAGTAGTAATGGTAATGGTAGCAAAATTATCAATAGTCCAATAAAAAGTTCTTTATTATGCAAGTTATGTTTTCTGAGACTCCGTAAAACTACAATCCAAGTCCTTTTAATAGGTTTGTGCCTTGGTGTAACTTTAGGGATTTTCATACCGATTAGCGATTTGGATGGGGTTGATAAGGTAGATTGTAGTGGACATAACAATGGGAAAAGTATCAAACTAGCAAACAATCAGCAGCAGCAGCAATTTTTTAGTAATAATTTACAATTTATGAAAAATGTTGGTCATCAACAAGGTGAAAACCCAATAAGAAATAATGTCAATAATAGAAATAAACTTTATAAAAATGGTAGTCGTAACTCAGGAATAGTCGTAGAATCAGCAATCGAGAAGGAAAAAATGAAAAGACCTCGGTATTTTTCCACAGAATTGGGTCTAAGGAGTAAAATTATTGTAGGAATAATCCTAACAGACTTAAATTATATTGATACTCTGTTAGCAATCAATCAAACACTCTCTACTTCTCGGATAGATAAACTCTTGTTTTTTGTTAGTGGATCCGAATCATCAAATGTCGTCACAAAATTAAAAACTCTAGGATTACTTGGCATTATTGAGCTTAATAGTGTAGGGGGAAGGGGAACTACCAGGAGAAAAATAAGAAATTTAGTTTACTCTGCTAATAGTTCATCCTCAAGGGTCGTGGGGGGTAACGATAAAGGAACATATAATTACAATCGAATTTGTATGGAAGCTGTTAAATATCTCGGAGAAAAATTTGGAGATACTTTTGATTACTTTTTTATATCGTCTGATAGCTACTATATTAATGGTAGACATTTAGTTAACTCTGTAAGTCAAATAAGTGTAAGTCAGGATGTGTTATGGGGGGTACCCGCTGCGTTTTCCTGTTCACTAGGTAAGGTACAAATAATATCATAATTGAATAACAATACTATTAACCAGTGTGATATTTAACACAATTGTATTACATTTGCACCAATATATATTTACATATAACTAGAGTGACTATATTATTTTTTTAAATGTGTTTTCTACTTAGAAAAAGGTTTCATCGTAAGCCGAAAGATTGTTCAAAAGTTAGCAGCGAGAATGGATCAATGTTTGTCGAGTTCTGGGATAAATCTCAGTAATAATTTTGGAAAATGCATCTACTTTCTTCTCGGTGGAAAACTCTCGTGTGAAAATTCAATAGACGTAAGATTTCCAAATTTTAAAATATTTTTCATAGACGTCTTGAGTAGGGACATGCGTGGAGATTGAGGATACATAGAAATACTACATTTTTTATAAAAATGCAAGCTCAATAAATTTGTGCTCATAATAAATTAACTTAATTGCGTGCTAAAAATAATGGCTCTTTCTTGTGTTACAGGGTTTGAACTATTCCTCAATCCATAAAGCTTCTCCACGAGAAAAATTAACAACCGCAATTACCATCGGCCCAGTTCAATCTCCAAAGGACATTTTTGAAATTCATGAACAAATATTTGAGGCTAGACACTATGAAATTCAAGAAACTATTAAATACTTACAAAATAAAATTAAAAGTCTCTATCCAAAAATACCAACAAAACATCAGAAACCAACTTGGCCACTCGGAATTCCCAGAGCATCCATTCCAAAATCCCGTTTTGATGTGTTAAAATGGACTTTTTTTGATCAAAATTTCCTATACGGAGCAACGGAAGTTAAACCTTTGAAAAAAATCGACGGAATCGATCAAGAAGATTTTAGACATGTTATAAATTCTACTCTCGCATTTATTCGGCAATCATCGACTTCCCCTTCTCAATTTCAATTTCAAAGTGGTTACAGACGATTTGATCCTACGAGAGGAATGGAATATATTTTAGATTTCCATGTCACAGGCTTGAATCCACAAGAGGAAAATAATAGCCAAAAAAAGGACGGCGCACGGGGGATAGTGACAAGTCATTATGATAACCATCGCCACAGCATTATTCGTATTGAAGGAGTTCGTCCATTATGTCGCATGGAATTAATATCAGTCCCCTTTGTTACGGATAGTCATCGAACAGTAACGATTATTGTACCTGTCACAACGGAAAGTACTCAAGAAATTCATAAATTCCTTGATCGATTTTTCGATTTCTCTACAGATCACAAACTAAATAGTGTTTTATTACTTGCTTTAATTGTGAAAAAATCTCATGCAACGTCAGTTACCACATTTAAAACTAAAAAGAATAATATGATCAAACTTAATTACAATGACGACCGTCAAAATCCAAAGAACTTGTCATCTTCATCTACTTCATCTTTAACGCCAGATCAAATACAAGAAATTAAAAATTTACTTGCATATTATAATCGAAAAACTCCAAGTCATTTAACCGATTCCTTGAAGGCAGGTTATATTGTTATACCAACAGCCAATTCAGTTTCTTCTTCGTCTGTCCTCCTTTCAACGATTGACGGTGTGATCAAAAGAATTGTTGGCACATCAGCTCTAATTTTAACAGTTGATTCCACCGTCAATATTAAGGATGAATTTCTCAATCGTGTTCGTATGAATACTGTTATGAATCATCAAGTTTTCAGTCCCATTCCTTTTATGGAGTATAATCCTATGGTGTATAACCGAGAGAAAATTAAGGCTCAAGGTGTTCCAAATGCTGATAACATTGAAATAAATAGAAATTCTGGATACTTTGATGAAAATATTTTTCGATATTTTAGTTTCTTTGCTGCCGACTATGTTGCAGGTAATATTGACTTTTATGTTGCTGGCATAACTCATTTTTCACCCCTTAGTAACGAGTCACAAATGCATGTGTATGAATAATATTATGTAGGTAGATTATCTAATATGATGTGGTCTCAACTTACCGTCTTTAATTATGATATACACAACTTGCCTTGTACAAGTACATCATACTATTAAAAGTACTGATCTTATCTATGTGTGTTTAATTTGCAGCTCGCAAGTCAGTCAACAGTTCGATTCTAATGGAACTTCAAAATGTGTCAGATTTCTCAGCGTTAGAACATATTTTCATACGGTGTTCCTCTCTACATATCCTTCGAAGTCCAGAGCCCAGTCTCAAAATACCATTTTCTCCGTTTCCTAGTGGATGCTCTGATTTTGAGAAATGTGCCAAAACCAATTGGGGCTCTAGAGCGCAGTTGGCAAAAATTATTTTTACACTTTTTTAATCACTATCAAATGCTCAAGTACATTGATGTCATAGTAGCTAGTATCCTACAACAAAAAGAGCAAACCTTACAATTAGTCATTAACTTTATGATCTACTTTATTCACTACTAACCATTAATGATATTTTAAGCGTGTATAACACTATGCATGCTATTATTATTACTTAATTACTATTATACTCAGGCTAAAAGTGCAATATTCTCCTATAATGAATCTTCTTGACGCCAACGAGCGTTTAAGTTATTAATTGTGTTCTCATATCTCATATTATGTTCCTCAACGTCTTTGATTACTACTTAAGTTGGCTATTATTACGTTTATTCCTTTTTTACAAACCTGACTGTGATATTATGAACTCTTACATTTATCTATCTTTCGATGTACTAACTACCTACTAACTAATCGTATAAGTAAGTAGTTAAGTGTATTTGATTATTTTAATGGATAACATTTTGTTACCAAGTCGTTTTTTAAGACTTTTTGTTAAGTTCTCCTTTAGTGTAAGACCTATATTTTATGTACTTAGGTACCGTAATGGTAATTTTGTTATTACTTGCTTTTTTATTTATGAAAATTTCCTATTGTGACAAAAAACCAAGTGCCATACTATTTCGTAAATACAAAATATATAGGAGTATAATCCAAAAGTCCACTACTGTAAACTTTAATTTTATGGAATGCAAATAAAACGATGCATTTTAACAATGAACAATGAACGAAAAACGTATGTGTGTATAAGTACATTATTATGATTAATTTTTCATGATATCTACAAAGATCAATGCTATCACTCATTCTTTAAATCAAACATTTTCTTACTTTCTTCAGTCGTTCATATGTTTATTAAGAACATTAGGGAAACGACTAAGGGCAAACACAGCACATACTCATACGGTACAATAATATATTATTAAGTTCATTCCATTTAAATAAAATTCGATGCTTGTATTACGTACATCATGCTATATAATACTAGGTATACATTTGGAGTACATAATCTTATAATTAAACATACTATTTAAAGAGTGGCGTAACGTAACATAATCATAATCAGAAAGCATAAATAAGCTTACAATTAACAAATAGTAGAGCATGTATATATATTTAATATTTAATAGCAATATTAGTTGTAAAACTACAAATAATATACAATATACATGCCGTAATTAAACACGTAAATTATTTACATGTACCTAGATTAACGTTTTGTATTTTGTATTTCTACATTCTACATACTGGAAGTTTAATAGTATGACAATCTTTAACCTTTTTACATTATTTAAACAAATTAAATTGATTAAATATTAAATGCACACACCGTAAAAAAACATGCTTACCGTGGAAAAAAGTTAAGGAGGCTTTAATGAAGTTTGATACGAAGTCTTCCCAAGTGAATTTTTTAAAAAATACTACGTATAAATAGTAAACTAAAAGGGTACCGTTTTAACAACCAAAAAAGGATTCATGGGTAGTTCTTTTGTGGGGCTGGGACTCATTATCTGCGGCGGACGGTTTTTTTCATCACTTTCGTCATCATTTCCACTTTCACTTTCATTAATAGAAAGAGAGCTGGGTCGGTTATCTTGGTGTTGTTGTTTGAGGGGGAAAAGCTTAGGGAAGAGATAGCCCAGTTGTTCAACATTATTTAAAACTGCTAGTCTTAACTTTTCCGTGAACATGGGATCAAACTTTATAAAATCTCCATTACGAGTAAACCTTCCGGTTTTTGGATCTTGAATATAAGCGGATGGAACTGGCACATTCATTTTCATATACGACCAAATGTCTTTCAATAAACCTACGATTTCTGAAGCTTTTAACTCATGCACAACTTCACCAATGTAGGAAAGTGGTGGTGGGATGATTTCTCCAGTTTTCATGATATTCACCAACCGAATTGTCCACTCTAACTGTGGAAGGGTCGATCTTGCTTTCGCTTCCTATATAAAATAATCAGCCATACAAGATCGAAAATTATAATTACGTACTTAAATCACGCTAATTTTACATTTTAGCTGATCATTATACATTATACCGATGTACATATACAAAAGTAGTGTTAATAGAGTAACCATGGTCTTCTTGTATTACCTGACAAGAAGTCCAGTGGGCAATAAGAGTAGCCATAAGGGCTCGCATGAGAACAGAACAGTAGCAAAGAGAGGGAGAGTAATTTGCCACGAATTCAAGTAAATCCCATAAATATGGATGATCTTCAAAAGCCCGTCTAATCTGTAAATCTCGTTCAACTTGGATCTGTTTAAAACATCAGTACAAAATATATTATTTATTATCATATCAACATAAAAAATGAAAACTACCGCAGCTCTCCAAAAATTAACTTGTAACAAACAACATCACTACTTATACATGCACAAAAATACATACAAATTATTGAAAGCTTAATTACCTTAGAGAACTCCTCATCAGGCCAGGGAAGTCCGTTGAACATTACATCAGGAGAAACGATTTCAACGAGAAGAAGAGCAACTTTTCTCGTTGCATCAACAGACACGGGAGCATTTGCTGGTGCGAGCTGAGGTACTGCTATAGGAGATTCATTTCTTTCAAACGATCCAATTTTCCCCGGGGATCCCACTACATATCCAGTTAATCCGAAATGTGAATTGTAAGGTTGAGCCATACAAATGCTCGTAAGTACGGCAATGAGTAACTGTGTATTTAAAGTTGAATCTTCATTATCCACAATCTCAACTTTTCCTCCGTTCCCAATTTGATCGTTTGGACTCCACGATTGTCGAAATTTATTGGTATTATTATTGTTATTACTATTTTTTCCTAACTTCCCTGAATGAAAACTGGAAGAATGTACACGGGCTAAACTTAAACTTGCACTTCGTTTTTGATTTTCATTTAAAAGAGAATTATATAAAGAGCACTGAGTCAATTCAAGTTCTTCATCAATGACCTTGGACATGGGAACTCGGCTTTGAAAGAGAGGGGCACACTCCGGATTAAGTGATGATTGAACTAAACTTCTCAAAGCGTCATTTTGAACAGCTTGTTCTTTGGACAATTCACGAAGTAGAGAACAAATGTGGGAGACCGTTTGAACTTTTTGGTTTCTCGCAACCCCGGAAAGGTGGAGAATACGAAACAAGAGTTCTATTAAATGTCGTTCAATAGACACCAGCGTTCCAAATCGAACTTTTCTAGTTAGGTCTGGGATGAGACTGATGAGTTGAACAACGAGTGAGGCTTCTCTTAAAAATAGTTCATCTAGTTCTTCATCTCCAACTCCACCCCCACTATTGAAGAACTGTATGAGATGAATCAGGTTTTCTTGAATTGCTGCGGATAACTTAAAATGACGTGGGAATTCGGGTAAATTTTCAGACTTGACAATACGAATCATAACTTTCCACAATCCTAATTGGGGAATTTTACCATATTTAACCATTAGAAGGGGACACACATCCTTTAAAATAGAAGGATATTTTGTTACTAACGTCCCAATTAAATCAATAAGAGCCCATATTTGTTCATCTGTTTTAGCGACACGGAAAAAGTAACAAATCGACTCAATGCCGACTTCATATCCATCATAAAATGCTAAACCGGTTAGCAGGGATTTCGCCACACGAAGAGTTTCATGATTTGGATCACCAAGAAATGGAATCAAATCATTATAATTTTCTCTTAAAGCTGGAATACATGGGAATGATCGAATACTTTGTAATGTGGGATCCCACTTCATGGTTTTCTTTAATATATCACCCCTAATTCGATCTGAAAAGACAACAACACAAAATTATACATTTCCATAAATTATTTCACACTATTACAATCATGCCCATTATATTTCATGGTGATAATTCTATGCCGATTTTACTTACCTAGTATAAATTTAGCATGCAAACTTGCTGGTTCCCTCCATATTTTGCAACCATTTAGAAAAATTTGAATTAATTTTGGACCACGAGAACTTTTAAGAATAAGATGAGCAACTCGAGAACTCAAAGCATTTGTGTAGCCTTTGTAGTACTTTCTAACCCAACGAGGAGCCAAGACTTCTAATTTGCTTAGTGTAGAATCAGTAACTGTAAAAAGAAAATACAAAAAGATAAAACTAAAGCCTATGGAAATTCGTAGATATTAGGTATACATGCCCTTAAAATCGAGTAGACAATAAGGATTGTATTGTTTAATATGTACTCACTCATTGGTATGATAGAATCTACAAGAACATCCAAAAGTGGTGTCGAATCTTGACAAAGTCTCATTAAATACGGGATCGCATACTTTTCTGCTGAAATTGATTCTCCTGAAAGCGATTCCTGAAATATATTCAAATTTAAATAAAGTTCCCATTATAATATAACAAACGACCAATATTTTTGATTCTTGTAAATGTGAGTAACGTAATTTGTGATTCACTTATGATATTTTCATATTTTGTTGAATGATATAATTCTTTACCTTGATCATGCGTTCAAAATATAATTTAATATCGTCCGATTGTGTAGAGACCAAATGACTTAATATCCCAATAACGGAATGAACCTTTTCCGCTTTCTGTGGTTGCTGTTGTCTTGAAGAAAAGGCTTCCAGTCCAACATTTGCCACTTCTTTTATAACTTTTTGAGGACAGGAATTTCCAACATAAGCAACAACCCAATCAAAATGTGGAGAATGGCGAGCACTTGTTTCTGCAATGTTGTAAAAGGGAAATATAATAAATACATATTAAATAATAGCAATAACATAAATAATATAAATTAATGCATAATATTTTACATAGGTACTAAATTATGATAATATTACAGACGACTGTATGTGAAAGAATACCTAAAAGAGTAGACATGAAATCTCCTCTATGATCCTCAGAACAATGAAGACACCGTGAAGTAATTTCCAACAGACTGTGAATGGCTGGAGATGTCATCCACAGATTGATCACATCATTGACACTTTGTGCAGAAGCAAAAACTGTCCGTGGAGCATAATGCCTGGACAATTCTCCTAAAAGTCTGATGGTCCACGTGGATAAAATCCTAGCCCATATGTCCTCACGCTCATTAATGAATTGAAGGAGGGCAGAGTGAACTTCATCAAGTAATTCAGCATCTTTCTCCGAAATTGAGACTTGCAGTCCCTGGTTACATTAATACAAGATTTTTAATTGTAGTTTATCATTCATAAGCACTTCCACATGTAAAATACAGCACATTGAAGTAGGGTATAAATTACAAAATGGTCACGTGTAGATTACATATATCATTAAAAAAACAATACCAGCATATTATTATTTTGCCTTACGTCTAAACCATCAAAGTATATCTCGACAAATTGATTGTAAAAGTCTGAAATGTATTGTAGAACAGCGTCCCGAGAAACCGGCAGGAATTTCATTAGATAAATGGAAGTGTGAGTTAAATCTACTCCAGTTAATGGTGGTCGCTCATTAGGGTCCGGGGGTTGATGTAACAGTCGAACACTTCGTAGAAATTTATCAAAATGAATCAATACTTCTTCTTCATTCGGAGATGCACTGAATCTAGCCAAAAATGACATTTTGGTTTTCTATAAACTTAATAAACAGTCAAAAATAAGTCACGATTTCACAATCTTAAATAACTTGAACACTTCTTATTTGCTATTAGATCGTCCTCTCCTTGCATAAATTATAACGTTGTTTTTGAGGTATGCTAAACTTAATTAGAATTTTTCACTTAATCAACTTTAATGATCCTTAGGAATAACTGAAAATACAAAATTCTTTTCTCGTTTCTTGTTTCTCAAATATTTTTCAACATTCAACATGCAAATCACATTTAGATTGGTTTTTAAAACACTAGCAAAAGCTTTGACTCAAGATGCAGTTGACTGTATAATTAAAAATGATAAAGAAGCCTAAAATGTCTAAATTGTAAGAATGAAGAAAGATATACAACGTAGACTCTGAAAATTCTGACCTGACCTGTGAACTTTGCTTTCGGATCTGAAATCTGATTTCGGAAAAATTTTGAAAAAATCATTCGTGGGAGTTTTAAAGGATATCTGGGTTACTTTGTATTTTACAACAATGGAATCATTCCATTGGTAAAATAAGAACAGAAATAATTGAACATTGACTTTGTACATATTTTAATATTTATCCCAGCATATTGTTTGCAAATTTTTTCTCAGGGTCATCGACGATTTTTGACCCCATCGCATCGGGTAAACTTTATTTTGACAAATTGAGAGTACATTTAGAAAACGAAGCATTTCATTACACATTACAATACGGTCAATATCAACAGAACGAAGATCAAAGTCGCAAGTTGAAAAATGAAAACAACAATGTCAACAATAGTCCTACATAATACATAATATTACAGCATGTAAATTACTACATTTAGCATATAAAAAAGTAGGTTCAGGCCCTGCAAATTCTCCATTTTCCCCCAAAATATTATACTTAATACATGGAAGGACGATACAAATTTTCCGGAGATGAATGGCCAAGAGCTGTGGCCGTCACGTTACTAATGACAGCGGCTGGTAAGCAATTTCTTTTTCTAGTAAAAATGACCCAACTGCCTTGAATGGCGGTTCCTCCTTTGCAGTAAATACATTGACCCACAAATACGGCAGTTTCCGGACTTTCGTCCAAAGACTCCTTCGGTGTGAGAGGACCCTGTAAAAATACAAAGTTTGTACAAACTTGACGAAAAAAATTCTTCATTCTTATAATATTCTGGTGTACAGTGTACATACTTCTTGAAATATGAGGGTCACAGTAGTTGGTGAAACTGGTGAGATTTGCACAGTTCCAATCCAAGAACTGCTCATGAGTCGATTTTTTACTCCTGGAAGATTCTCCAGAGTTACTCCAATCGTTTTTCCAATGGGTCGAAGAATTATGGCGACACCCGCCAGTGGGCTTAACCAAGTTCCAAACAAACTACATTCTTCTTCGGCATCCCGTTCCTCCTCAAGCTCCGACGCAATGTCTTTTCTTCGTGTTCTTCGTCCAAAAGTCTCGTCCATATTGGCATTCTCCGTTTCCCTATCGCTGTATGATGAAACTACTCCATAATTTCTCTGACGATTGCTGACTCTGTCCTCCATTTGAAAATGTCGTTCGTCGACCTCCGCAACCTGCGCTGGCGCGGTTTGTAGCTCTTCGTTTTCGTTTTGCCTGGAATTAGTTGACGGCACCCATCTTCGGTTTTGGTTTTCATCGTCATTTTGACGACCATTGTGACTTTGGAGCCACCTTCTTGGCTGGCGACGATTTCGCCGATTGTCGTAATTGTAATTTCGTCGGTTGTTCCACCGAGATGGTGACGGCTGTTGATGATGATGATGATGATGATGACCTGGTCCCCAATCCTCTCGCTCCTCGGCCCCCATGGCCTTGACTCTCTCCGCCGCTTCCAGGTTGAACTGGTTGCCATACAGTCTTTGTAGCTTTCGACGTTCTTCTAGGGTCAAAGGTTCGCGCTGACCCACGACAAGGCTGCGCTTGCCCCGGGGACTTCGTCCGTTGTACTCAACCGAGAGGGAGGCCTCATTGTCTCTGTTCAGTTCAACGGCAGGGAGAACACATGAAATGCATAAAATTATCAACTTTAAAAAAATTGACATTTTTCCACAGAGTTCGCGATCGTTGTCGAACATCGACCATTTAATATTTAAAGGAAAACAGTAAACAGTATACTGGAGCGTCGAGTGTCGCTAAAAAGTTTCTATGACAAAATTAGCTTTAGAATTTGCATTTTTTTACCCAATTTTCCATTCGGGCTTCTTGCACACCGGATTTGTGTTTTGACTATGAAGCTCCTCATCAAAGGAGCAAAACATCTGTCCCGTAGACAAAACCCTTTTCACAAGGTTGTCTTTGGCCACTAGAACATTGTTCGTCGGAAAATTGACTACTGTCCCAGAATTATGGTGCAGGTTCTGATTATTATTTGTCTTGACTTTTTCAGTGGGCTTATTAACTAAAGTTGTTGAAATCGTAGGTTCTGTTGATGTTGATGACGCGAGTTTCGTTGCTCCCAATTTTCGGATCAAATGCTCCTGAGTTACTGGCTCGCTAGATGTTGTTGGTTGTTGTGCCGTCGTAGTCGGTTTTTTCGAACTGGGAAGAGTCACAATAATGGTCTGATGAGCAATCTTCAAAACCAAATCACAAAAAATGAGGATGGTTCAAAATTTCATGAAATTTCAGTAAATCGTAAGTGAGCCGAAAAATAGAATTAATATGTAAATCCATCAATTTCACACCGTCAGCGTTGTCTTTCTCTCCGTTGTTTTACTTGTTGGGGTCGTTCTTGTCGTTTTTGTAGTTGTTGTTGTTGCTGGTGTTGTAGTAGTCGTAGTAGAAGTTGTTGTAGTTGTTGTTTTAGCATCCTGAATGTCTCGAGAGCAGGACGAGCTAACGGGACTTTGGTCGCTTTCACAAATCATTCGAGGAGACGATACCAGCCTAGTCGTAGCCGTAGCCTGTCTCGCCTTCTTAAGCCCATAGTCATTTTCAGCCAGTGACGAGCCTTTGGAATGAAATTCATAAAAATTGTGGCTTTTAGTTAATTCATCTAAATTTTATAACAGTCAATGTACTTCATACTTTGGTTATATTATTATACTGCTTACTCACTGTACAAGTTCATGACATGATGGACGATGCAGCAATGAACGATGGTAATGATGGTGACTTGAGACAAAGAACGCATCATAACCTAGAATACATCCGGCATCCAGTCTTCGATAAACACACAAAGACGAGGAACATTTCTAATGCCAGTTTTGTTCCTATGATACGACCATTTGATCACGTACCTTCTTGCCTTTAACTTGGGTTGAGTCTCCAGCAAAAGTGGTGACATTGTGGAGTGCAGCGCGTCACTACACTATCCTACCCTTTGGCGGGTTTTTCCGTCAGAGCCCCTACTTTTTACCCGAGTACCGCGGAAAAATCATCGGATAACACTTTTTCGATTTCGATTGCTTTTGAGTCGGCAAAAAATCTCAAAGAAATGGCATGGCCATGCCATGTGGTTTTCATTTTTCATCATTCAGCATTCATCACTCATGATCGTTAATTTTTGTAGCCATAGCTACGAGCTATTGCAGAAGAGAAAAGAATTCCTTCGTTTTTTATCATTTCCCCTTTCCCCTTTTCAAATTCAAAAGGCGTCCATCAAATTTACACAGAACATCATCAGCTCGCTGGCACTGGCACTGCCAGCTGCCGGCCGCGGCCCAGATTTTTCTGCAGGAGTACCCTCGAACCTCGAATGGGTAGCAAAAGAAATCATCCAAAATCCAGGAGGTGACAAAATTGACCTATGCATTGACACGAGTACAAAATTACCGATGAATTTAAGACCAAAATGAGTATACAGAGAAAAACAGCAAAGTTTGGTGCGGAAATAAGCAGATCCGCAAAAAATTTGGATTTTTCAAGATGCACACCTACATGAATTAAAAGATGAGGTAAAACGAAATTAAAAGCTCCATCATGGCCAAATTTAACCCGAAAACAGTTTCGGCCAAGCTCAACGATGCCCTAAAACCACGCAAATCTAAATCCTCAATTCCAAAAAAAGGCAACTCTAAACAGAACATTGTCCCACGACGGAGGAGATCGGTGGCTGGATCCTCCACTGGCAACGGCAATGGCAATGGCAATTCCAATGGCCTTCGAAGGAGTGAAAGTGTAGGGCTTCAAGAGGAAATTATTGAGGACTACTTATTTTTTAGACAGCGACTCAAGGAAATTGAAAAGGAGCGAGAAAACTATTCGCCCAGGCCGGAAATTTTCCTCCTGTTCAGTGGCTCTTATGAATTCGGAAGGAGCTGGTGTGGGCTCTGTAATCCGGTTAATGAATACATCAAGACACAGATTGTTCCAAGGTACAGGAAGCGGGGCTATTTGCTCTGGGTTCGAGTGGGGCCCTTTGAAGAGTGGGCCAAAAGGTCAAATCCGTATAGAAGGGACCCAAAAATTAATATTCAGAGAATACCGGCCATGATTGTATGGGGCACTGAAAAAAAGATGGTAATACTTTGTGGTTTTATGATTTATGATAAATGTTGATATTGAAGACAAACTTAACTAATCATAAAACTAATTCAACTGCTTTTGTTTTTATTCACAGCAAGGAATCGACATGATACTATTTGGATTAGTCAAGGAAGCTTTTGGATTGAGCTTTGAAGATGAGGAGGAAACTCAGCAAACCAGTATTGCATAACATAGCGTGTAATTTGTTATTTCGCTATCCCTTCGGTCAAAGGTGAAACTGGAAATAAAATGCCCTGATTATTCAAAACTGTACAGAAATACTGTACAAACACTGAAAAAAATGAGCAGCATTTTTGTCACTTTTTATCATTATTCTTTATTATTTATCATTTTACTTTAAAATTGCCAATTTTATTTTTCTTGAGTGGCATTAACAGTGTTATTTATAATATTGTATGTTGAAATTATTATACTGTCTAACAATTGCATGGCCATATTATAGTCTTACTTCTTATACACTAGACGTAAGCAAGCAGTACATTTATTTTCTATCGTTTTTTACATCATGTTACAGGCTCATCAATAATATAATAATAATGGGCAATAATATTAAATTGTCTTGTGTGTTGTCTATCTATATCTGTATTATTTAATATTAAATGTATAAGTATTGCTAGCATCACGGACACATCATTTCATCGTATACAATAAACATATATAGCATTTTATCATAAGAAGTTATTTTTGCTATTCATTATTCATAAAGTGGATAACTGTTACGGTTCTCTCTATTTTATTGGGTACACATTGTGTATTGTATTATTATATGAGTATTTACTACTATTTACTGTAGTTGAAAATTTAACTAAAGATATGTAATAACATTTTGTAGTCTGGCTCGCTGCATAGTATTTTCGATTTTTTCATGCTTCAGTTTTCAACAGTTGACAATCGAATAAACAAAAAGTTAATTTTTGATTCTTCTGAAGTGAGGGAGACATTTTCTAATAAAACGAGGCTTTAAATACTTCCTTCAAGCTAATAAATGGCGACGTCTCACTTTTATACAGAATAAATACTATATTTATAAAGACGGGTAAGGAAAAGAAAATAACAAGTAAGTTGCAGCATTATGTAGGTAGAATTTATCATCGTACAGAGTACAGATAAACATTGTATTAAATAGTTACATCATAATTTATTTTGTAATATCACCTTGATTTATGTAAAAACTGCAAATATTTATGTGCTTTCTTTTTGACTTCACCGTACCATTAAAGATATTTTACACATTTATTATTCAAACATACATAGTTGAAGTAAATAACGAAAAAGAATTTTGTATTTTTCTTGCAATGCTAATATACTATGTTAATATTTCATGTAGTTCGTGTTTTACGCCAACAGTCATGTAGATTGTAGATACTGTTAAAATCAATAATCAATACAATTTTTGCCCACTCTTACATAAATATATCTATGTATAAATAAATCAGATATCATCAGTCATCAATTGTGTATTTTTTGTAATGAGAGTGATGAAGAAAGCAAGTGAAAGAAAAATGGCCGCAATTTTCTCTTTCGCTAGTTCTGTGAAAGTGACTTGATTATTATGGTGAGTCTACCTTTGTTCCACGTGTACAATGAATAATAAAAATGACATTATTTATATTTAACGAAGTTAAATTAGTTCGACAATATATCCCTAATAATAATTAATAATTGTGACAGCATATTATATTTTTGTGTTTTTAAAGCTCATTCAATCTTAACTATGTAACTGATTATGTTCACGACTATATGTATGTGTATGTATATTTAAATATTTAAACTTCTTACTTTACAGCTCTATTATATTTATCAGTTATAACAAAACCTTTCTGAGAACGAAACAAATAAGTATTTTAAAGCTCGCAATGAAAATTTTAAATGTCACCGGACTAAATACAACTAATCACTAATCACTACTTATTGTTAGCTATATAATGTACCCATTTAACGTTGAATAAGCATCAATCGAGTGTAATATTTACAACAATGTATAGTTTAGCTATAACTCATTATACAATTAAACTTACTTAGTTTCATGTTTGTTTCATCATGTGTCTACTGATTACTGATACTGCGTCAAAATATCAGAGAATTGGAATGAGCTTGTACTCCTATCTATATTATTTGACTGTATTTTTATAATAATATGGTTAAACTATGAATATAATGTAGTATAGTGTTTTCAACATCTAACTTGATCCTAACCGAGTGTGTGTGAAATATCTGTATTTCGACACTTATAGAGATGCATACATTTTAGATTGTATTCAAAGTACAATAACAGTATTTTCTATTATCATATTTTGTAACTATATTTTGTGTTATCAAGTTAATAATAAATAACAATATTACATTACAATAATCGATGCTTACTTACCATCTACATATGTATATTATGTACAGAGTATATCATTAAGTTTTGCATAGTTATCAGTTATCAATAATCAATATCAATAGTCAGTATAGTTCTAATTAAATGTATCACTAATTACTATTATTAGTCAAAAATCTTGCTTTACATGAGTGTGTATGCTCGTACATCAATACAATATTAGTTGTAATTAATAATAATATCAAATTGTAAATATCAAATTATAGTGCGGAAAAACGGTCGTCGTCATATTATTTTCACTATTTCCCTTCTTCACCGGTTTTCTTACATTGGCGACGAGGCTTTTGACATCATGCGGACCGTGTTTTTTAGGGCCTGTCTTTTGTTGCAGAACCATATTCTTATAACCTCTCGCTCATAGCCAAGTTGATGGGCCAGCGTTGTGATTTCGGCACCTGTTTCGAAGAAAACAAAGGAAAACGAAACGTTTTAGTATTTTTCATATCATTACTATACATCCATACATCACAAAGCACTTCAGATTTTTTTTTTTTTCACATTTCGACAACTATGTCGAAAACTATTGTAAGTAACTATAGTATGTGCACTGTTTACTGCAGAAGGTGACTATTTTTCCCTTTTCAACGACCAACTCAAAATTTATCGTCTTGTCATTAGGATTAAATTATTATATTACGACTGTATGGCTCAAGTTCAGAGGACTTTCTCATGTCATCCCTTTTAAGAATGGAATAATTGACAATCCCACTCTCTACTAATCGTATTCCAAAGCCAAACTATCAGTCGCCTACATACATACGCGCATACTTATACATACTGCATAATATTTTATATCAGCAGCAGCAGTAGCAGCAGTTTAGATTGAGTTAAAAACAACTTTCTCTTTGGTGCTCCGAAACTTTTCATGGTATTCCAAAAGTGGTGGCACAAGTAATATTAGGCTATCTCTTCAATCTATATGTATGTGTAGAGTATACATAGTAAAAACAGAAGGAAGAAAGGATGACGACGAGAATGACACTCGCACTTACACTCAGAGAATCAGATATAGATAGAGAGAGGGAATGAGGATGATATTACATAATGGGATATGGGCAACATATTTCGCCGTTGAAGAAGCACAAAACCCTGCACCGCTTAACATTTCACAGTGGAGTTCACAGTTCACTCATCGAGAGCATGAGACAGAGACCGGGACAGACAGACAGAGAGAAAGTGAGTGGAGATGGAAATTTCAGTTCAAATTTTACTCTCCTCCCCGAGTACAAATCGTGTGTATATGATGATGAGTTGGGCTGCTGTGAAACTAAGCGAAGGAATCAATTATAAAATTAATTAATTAACGACCTAATTAATTAATTAGTTGTTCAGACGCCATACATTCATGATGATGTGATTTCCAGTGAAAAGTCTGCGTCTCTTTCCCTCTCTTTTGCCTTCTATATATTTAATCTTTACTCTCTCTCTCTCTCTCTCTGCTCTCTTCCAGCATTGAAGCATATCCTCTCCTACACGTGTATAATATATTATGTATGCATTTTATGCTCCTGTCCTTCTTTCCTCCTCGTAAGTACACACATTATTTTATATCATTTGTACAAAGTATCACTGTTGACTGCCGTTTCTCTCTCTCTCTCTCCCTCTCTCTCTTTGCTCATCTCCTTTTTGGCTCCCAGCAATTCACTATACTACTTCAATCTATGGGCGAGAGCTATACATACATAAATACATACATATTATATATTATTATGTATGTAGGCTAAAGGTTTTGGAAACAAGATGAAACAACGAAATGTGTATCGTAGGCATAACATGCATGTACCTATCATCAGTAAAATTAGAGAAAGAACTTGAAGCATATACATTATACATACATATAGGCACAAACACATTAGAGTAAACTGTAAATTGAGAAATCTATAATGTATGTAAACACATTCTAACATTTTAGCTAATACAAATGTGTGAGGACTGTTTTACGATGGGCAAAAACACCCATTCGCTGTACAAAATATCTAGGGTCTCACATATTTTGATTACAACTGTATGTACATATGCTGGCACTGTTGAATAATACACATTACACATAGATACAACATGGAATAGGATTCTCTTTCTATTCTTTATAAAATTCGTAACTAGTATAAAGTATAATATAGAGAAACTATCTCATCTCATCTCTATATCCAATCTACCAATTAACTTTCTCTCTCTTTCTGCCTCCATACAAATTTCACGTAAAATGGTGAGTATAGTACCCTTTGGAATTGAAATGATTAAAATTCGCAGACTATAATATATTCTAGTAAACAAACTGCGTATGTCCAAAATTGGCGACCCAAGTCAGTCACCTTCTTTTGGACTTTCGCACGATCACTCGATTAAAGATTGAGTATGAAAATGAGACTAGCTTCGATGGGAAGAGAAGGTATAGACAGTTTGTAATAACCATACAAGAATTATTGAATGGAATTATTTAGATAATTCGCAATTGTACTTTTAAGTAGATATACAAGAATAAAAAGCTGTCCCTTACCACTGGGATGAGTGTTTCTCTCAAAGTGAGTATTTAGGATTTCCAGAGCCTGGGGAGTGAATGAAGTTCTTCTCTTCCTTTTCTTACTAGGCTCCATGCCCACAAAATCGTTCACTGTGTCAATTGGGTCAAAGCAAGGTCAAAATTAATTAATTACGTAAAGTAAAAATAAAGGTTTACAAGGCTGTATACATTTTTTGGACTTGGTGACATATGTAATATAATTCACATACTTGATTGATGCCCATTTTTGTAACGATCCTCAGCCTCCTGCATCCATCTCTCTAGAACAGGTTTAATCTTCTGAGCACTCTTTGGGGTAATATCTAGCTTCTCGAATCTGAAATCGGGATTCCATCACAAAATATTGGAAAGATTAGTTATACTGTCATCATCTCGCTTTCTTTTGTTTCTAAACAACTTGAACTACATAAGTATCTACAAATAAATAATAATAATAATAATAATATGGTCTGTTCATCATGTCGTATGTGGGTTTTTGACTTACAAGTACACATATTTTCAATGCCTAGCCATACAAAGTTATGTATGTAGTATGTAGGTATGTAATATTATATTATAGTACGTGGAAGCATTTTTTCTAAAAGTATTTTAAAGTTTTCAACACTTCCTGGAGAGAAAATGTAGTGAAAGCAGTGGAAACTAAATGATAAAATAATTAAATGTTCAGAACTTGTCATGTGTGCAATGATTTGGTTGTATAATAATATGCTTAAAAAAACAAACAAGAGAAAAAACTTGTAAAATAAAAGAAACTAAAACATTGATTCAATAGTCTAAAAAAAATTAGAGTGGCCTGCACGAGAAAGTCAAGGTAGTGGATTGTGGAGAAAGCTCTAAATATTAAAGAAAAGCTTTTAGCTAAACTAAAATATGTACAAAACTAAAGTTGCTTGGCGCACATAAGTACACATACATAATGATAATGATTATTAAGTAATTGCTATCGCTAAATACAATGTGACGAAAGAAGAAGAAACTGAAGTACTGTGAGAAAGGCAATATAGATACAAGAAGTTTACAACTAATTTACATTTTTTGTACCTACAAATGCAAAATCGTGAAGCAGTGACTTGATGTGGGGAAAAGTATAAAGATTAAAAACTACGAGCTAAAATGACTAGAGTCAATATTTGTAATCATTAATAATTAATACAATATAAATATGCACAAATGTCTACTCATACTATTATTATGTATTAGGTTAAGTAGAAAAAGAAACAAAACATATAAAATAGTATAGGAAAGAAAGTCACAAAATACAACTACAAATCGAGAGAAAGAGACAGAGAGAGAGAGAGAGAGAGAGGAAAAAATATTACAAAAAATCATAAGTATCAAAGTTTTGAACAGTGCTCTGGCTTGGTATATATTTTTGAGTTTGTGTTGTTTTAATAATTATAATTATACAGTGGAGGTTTCCGTTAATATATGTTTTACTAATATGAATAAAAAAATGCAGTAAATAAAAAGGTAACAAGCTAGATCAATAATAAAATATATATACAGCAAATGGCTTATTTACAAATAATATCGAAATAAATCATAAAATTAATATTGCAAAGGAAATGAAATGTGTAGTTACTAAATGTGAATGTAAACTGTAAGTGTATATATAAATGGTGTCTTAAACTTCTCTGATATATGTATTATTCAAGTGTGTATTACAATATGTATAGTGTATAGCGGTCATGTAATTTTTTATACTGAGAAGAACATAATCAATAATAATAATAATAATTTACGTTATTTCAGAATGCTTGAATAAAATGCACGAATTAAGTATAATGAACTTCATAACAAAATTATATAATATGTTTGATCATATATAGACATACATGGATGGATGCTGCATGGATGTACGGTTAGATAGACTGTGAGACTGAGACTGAGACGTTGCCAATTGATAAGCCAGGGCACTGTATCAATATACATATAAAAATATCAATTTTGATATTTTAATGTTTAAAATATAAGTAATCATTTCATTTTATCATAAAATATAAAATATGTATTTGCAATATACATACTTATTTCTTCTTCTTTTCTTCCTTTTTTAATAATTGTCTTTAAACGCTTTTGCTTTATTTATTTTTTATAATATATATAAATATTTAACTTTTGAAAGACAACACTATCACACAATCACACGTGTACACACATTAAGTATAATATAATCTATAAAATTCTATAAAATATAGTAATAAGTTAGAATATCTAATATTATCTTTATACTTTATATAGAAGGTCAACTTGAAAAAATATTTACATGTACGAAATATACATAATAAAGTAAAAAATATTTATGATACACTCTCAACGGTTAAATCAAGTCATGAATTACTGTATAAATATATAAGCATTCCAAATATAGAATAATAATAATAATCGAAAAATGTTACACAATTTTTAATTTATGTCAGCACCACAGCATAATATTAAATTTTAAGTTCAGAGAAAGAGAAACAAGCAGAAAATTAAATAATAATAATAATAATAGTCATGAAAGGACATGTAGAAAGAGAAAGTTACAGAGAGAAAGACAAAATATCATTCCTTGCATTTACTCATCAGTCCACAGCACGTTTAAATGTTATGAGTTCTAGATTTTATGTGTAAATAATATTCAGTTTTAAGTTTTTTGTATCATTTACTTTATGGAGATTTTTAATTATTCGTTTCTTCAACCGTCAGTATATCTGTAACCTGTGCCACTGTGGTGTATTGTACATTATGCTATTACCTCTGTACGTTGTATGTATTATGTATTACTTTTTAGTCTGACCTAAACTTTCATCTATACATATACAGTGCTAATCGTATGCACGACATAAAGGTATTGAGCTCATATGCATGAAATTTCATGAACAATAAAGATGAACCTTGCCTCAAATAATGAATGTGAAATAAATTGGACTAATGCAGTTTTAAGAAATATAAACTATTATTTAGTACTTGCTGACGAGTGCCAACATTATTTTATTTAGCACTGCATAAAAATTTCCTGATAATAGCTCTGTTCCAAGTATGCATGTACAACGGCGAGCTAAAAGTATTTGCAGTTTATTCATAATTATGTACTTTCAAGTCTCCATGATTGCAAATATATAAAAAAGAAAGTACTTTGACCATGATTATTATTTCATAGTAAACAGACATTATGTGTAATGGCGACGATAAAACTACCACATTTTTAATGCTGGTGGAGTACCTTACAAATAATGTTCTCTACTTCATGCTAAAAGCAATGACCAATTAAAACTTGCTTACACTTTAGGTAATATAAATAGAAATACATATGCCTACACAAAACATTCACGTACTGAAACAGTTCATAACAGTAAAGCACTACAAAATACATACTGGAAAATCCATATACCTTACCAAATAATATAACTGTATTTATCTTTCCCTACACGAAATTTGAAACCGTACGCAAATATGGAATCTCATTGCATTTAGACAAGAATGTATTTAAGTACTTTATGGATAAGTTGTATAAGTACGTGGAAACAAAGGAAAGCTTGTAATAAGTATAAAATAATACACATTAATAATCAACTAAAAACTCCTAATCTTTCCATTAAGTTTTAAAACGTCAAAATGTATTAACACTCACATTTTTGTTTTGTAATATTGCTTGAAAACAAAGAGCTACACACATATTAAAGACATTGCGTTGGTATTTCAATTTCTCTTGCTCAAAAATCAGACTGAAATGAAACCTGTTATGTATAATGGACTGAAGATATTGTACATTGCCCTTATATAAACTGCAAAATAATATAAAACCACACAGCCAGAAGAACAAAGAAAAGCACAAAGTTTAATGTATGTACATAACTAGGTGTTATATTATGCGACCTAAGATACATAAACACTGCTAAACGAAATGCTACAACTTGATCGAATGATACAAGTTAATCTCTCAACTTAGTTTACTTTTACAAGCAATGTTCCAGGAAAAGTACAAAAAATGTAACTATTACGAGCTACGAAAAAATCACGGTCGCTCGCCCCTCTTTAGAAAAGATGAAGTAAAAATGAATAAAACTTGTATAATTATTAAGTATGCATGTGAAAATTTTGAAAATTGTTCTGGCTCTGCTCAAACACTTTCACTTGTAAATTAGTACAAAATGTAGGTACTTACACTCGTAATTTTTCTATAAATTTAGAAATACTATGTTCAATGACCACCTATCTAGTTCAAAAAGTAATAAAAAAATGCATGTAGTTTAAACTTTGATAATTACTTATGAAATGGCAATTTTTAACGTACCATTCCCTTACACTATGTACCTTACAGCCCTTGCATCTTCTATTTTGTCTATTAGTGTATGTACTGTGTTGTGTTGTGATTCATAATTTGTATTTCATTGTACTCCAAGTCTAATTTACACAATTTTACACATTTATCATCACGCAAATCTTTTTTCTCCGTAGAATCATCTATTTCTTTTCTTGTGGTGACTCAACTGCGGAAGAGACGAGGAATAATAGTCAACTATCATCATATCGTACAGTATAAAAACATAGTAAAAATGTACAGTTTTATATGAGCTGAATCAATGACACTGACGACTGAAGAAGTTTACACTGCTTATAAGTATGCATGTAATAATGTTCCTATATTTACGCGTAATATCAAATATGTTTTTACAGAGAGAAAAGTAGAGAGAGAAAGAATAGAGGAAAGGTGTGTGTATCGTATATGTTTTTACCTGCAAATCGCACTTTGCGAATACGCCGGCCCCTCAGTCACAGACAGTGCTTGACCAACCTGCGTCTGTATAATGCATAGAAACAAAGCATAAGAGATATGTATGTATTATGTATGTATAGCATCACAGTATCAACAACCGTTATTATCACGAGTCGTAATATGTATCAGTATTTGCTTTGCATAGATGTAACATGTAACTGAAAAAAATTACCTGCGTTAGACCCAGAGAAAGCCTTCGAAGTTTAAAAGCTGAAAATTTAAAGGAAATTATATTGATAACATAATTACTTGATTGCTTTTAGTCACTATAATACTACTTGCTCAAACTTCAAACTTCTAGGCCGAAAAAGAAGAAGATGGTTAAAAATTGCTTTGCTTTACCTTTAGCGAATTCCTTAATTTCATCAAGATTGATTCCGTCAATATTCGTACCGTCCATGTTCAAGTCATCTGTGGAGGCACAATAACAATACATCATCAATAATTATCATAAAGTTAACCCAATGTCAAGGTAGAAGAATAGTGAAAGTTTATCTTCCATTTATTATGTATTTATCCGAGTCATTTAACTAGTTGGTGTACATTGTACATACAAAATAGGTTTTTGTAATGTATGTATATTGCATATGTAAAATGTAAAATGCTGGACCTCATTCATTTTTAATCATCTTAATATGGAACAAAACCTAATAATATGTCATGTACCTACTCATTATACTCCTACTGTTTACATAGAAAACTCAAAATCCTTTCATCTTCCTTTCATCTGCCTGCGTGTATAGGGTATACCTATTTCTATAACCTAAAACAACTGTCCACACACCAAAGACCATGGACACAAACCACTGGTCATAAGTCATAATACACATGTATAATATATAATACACCATCCACCCAACGGTCCGACAGATCACGTAATTAACCGTAGATGTCGACTTTTGAATCCTACTCGATCATCATCAGCATTATACATAATACATAATATACAAGAGAAAAGTTGAAAACCTAAATTGAAAATAGCTGGACATTTCATCCGGCCAGTTACACACATCATGCATCGTATCGTGCCTCAAGTTTCATTCACACTCTTACATACATATTATTCCTCCCACTCTGCATGTGGGAGTTGAGTTGGAACTCGGACCGAGAACCGAGTTTTCTCAACAACTTTGCCTCAACTTTAGAACTTTCAATATGTATGCACGTTCAAACAACTCTTTCAGAGCCTATACATGTATCTCTGGATTAGTAAAAATACATATCTGTACAATAATATAGAACATAGAACACATTTTCTCTCTAATAAAAAAAAAAAAAATAATGACATGGATGGTGATGACAGCAGGCGAAAGAAAAAGTCAAAACTGTACATAATATTCTGTCTTTAACATACAAATAAATGCCGTTTGATGGTGGGCACATCTTATACATGATGTGATGACAAAACAAGTATACATATATTGTAGATTGTAGGGAAATGGATAGAGAAAGGGCAAAATCCTCTGGCCATGGCGACCTTAATTACATGGAAAAATAGCAATACACAGACAGAGAACGAGGAGGAGCAGAAGACCTCTGCCCTGTGTTTGGTAGAAAGTAGACACGAGCAATGTGCTCGATCCTTTACACCAAACTGGCCTTTCTCTCTCGCGCTCTCTCTCTCTCTCTCTCATCGCTCACAGATAACTGCGAGTCAAGCGTCTATAGACTCGTGTCACACTTTAACGTTACAACGTGAACGTTTCATTCATGTACACAGTACACACACAAATATCCCCATAATATCTAAATAGGTACATATATCTATCTATCGATAAAATGAGTAAGCATATAAATACTCATTCCAGTATATAAATACTTTATACATACAACAGCATCATGCTTTTGCTTTTGCTTTCACTCTGGATTTCCCCGTGGAACTCTTGTTGAGAGAGAGAGAGAGAGAAGAATGAAAGGACGCGGACGAGCGAGACTTTTCTCTTGCTCTCTCTGCCTATTCATTATTTCTATGCATAACTAATTAGCACATTACGTCCACACATTGGAGATGGGAGAAACGAGAGGAGCATCGAGGATAGCCGAATTTATGCAATCCATGCAAACTACTCTCTCTCTCTCTTTCTCTCGTCTTTTATCTTTGCCACTCTATCTTCTTTCTCTCTCTCTCACTCTCTCTCTCTCTCTCTCTGCTTGGCTCGACCATCTACTCGTCTCCACAATCACAATCTGTACTTTATACATATTGGTATATGTAAGTATACAAGTCAAATTATCATTTCCATCGTTAGCCATACGTACAGTAAATAGAATGCGATAGAATGGATACTTACTACTTACTACTTACCTATTGTATTATGTATAATATTATAATGTGAATGATAATACAATTACATAATATGCATATTATATCAGTACATACATAATACATATTTATTCCTATACATTCTACTTATCGATCTGTCCATCTCTCTCTACTCTCGATTCACCCTTCGCCTTCCATTTTCTATCAGCATTACTTCCACAGGGATGAGACAAAGATGTACATTGACTGTACTGTATGTATGTATACTTTATACTTTATACATACACAGTAACTACACATTATTTATGCTCATTAGAGATATTAGGGATGAATATTGCATAATGTATCAGAGCTTCTATCCCACAGGATAATACATATATGGAGCTATTTACTGATTCCTTATTTTACTAATCTGGCAGCATAGACTCTCCTCTCTCTCTCGCTCCCGTAATTCGAGCGGCACGCCGCTTTAAATGTTAAAAGGCTAATCCAAATTGACGTACAAGGACAAGGGCAATATATAAATTATAAATATACCAGAAGGTAATGATAATCTAGGAAATTTCTCTAATAAAACTGCAATTCTGTGTGTGTATGTTCGTGACTCGTGAACAAAAAGACCAAAATACCTTTCCTTTGTATCGTATCAAATTTTTTTAAAAAGTAGACAAAGTAAGCTAGAAATTTTTCTAAATATCATTTTTTGATAGGGAATTTTTCGGAAGCATAAAAAAGTACTTAAATATTTACTTTTAGATTCAGTTTTCCTGAAAGGAATTGTTCAAGATTATTCAAAGGTCGAAATTAAGTAAATAAGTAAGATCGTCTCATGGCGGATTTCGGCTAGTTATAATTACATGTATTATTTTAGTAGCCTTCTTCTGTCATCTACAAATTATAGATATGAATAGAGATGTGCAAATTTTACTTTTAATTGCATCCGCGTACACATAATATAATAATGGAGGTTTCTAAACAGTTAAATGTTTAATTTTAGATTCTCCAGCTCTGAATTTTGTATGAATATGAAGGTGAATAAAATATGTAAATACTGTATGTATTTAGAACACGGACTCCACGTACATTGTAAATAAGAGTGTAAATAGTAATACGTACCGTTATCAGAGAATTTGTCACTATCTTGACTACTACTGCACGGACTCATTTTGGATGTTGGGCAGAGGGCGGATATGCTCAGACCGCCGTTGGTCGTCACCGTGTTCTGTGTACTACTTTCACGCCGTCCATTCACATTGCGAACCCCATTCAGTGGATTCCGATGGTGATCACCCCCGCCACCACCTCCACCGCTAGACAGTAACTTGTCTTGGATCTAAATTAAAGCCATAGTATGAATACATTAAGTATTTATATTATAAGTGTAAGAGCGATGATTATCATCACGAGTTATGTGCTATTGAAATAATGAAATTTAGCATTGAGAATATGTACATACATAAGAAAAAGACTTACTCTAGGAATGTGAGCACCCATTTGTTGACTAACGGCGTGAGGGCCAAGGCCAAGGTTCAGATGATGCGGGGCGGGAAGAGCACTCGGATGATCTGGATAGGACAAATCTGGACTAGTAGCACTGAGGGGAACTGAAGCGGCGGCTGGTGGGGAAACGGGATGACCTCGTCCTCCGTGACCACCACCATGATGATGATGACCACTGGAACTGCCCCCTCCTCCTCCTCCCCCTCCTACATTGCCGTGATGGGGATGAGAAGGGAGAGCGTGTGGATGATTTGAGCCTAGGCCGATGGGTGAGGGAGATCCCGGCTGATTCAACGGAATTGTCAGAATCGTCTGCGTTTGTATTCCTGAAGTAAATGAAATAAATCGTCAAAATAAATTTTACATTAATATTAAATACATTATTACGCTGTTTCGTCATCAACTACATATACCATATAGCATATAGAAACGCTCCACCTCATTTATTTACTACCCGGGTAAATTAGCTCTGTAATAAATTATTGGATAAAATGAACCCATGAAAGCACACCTCTTGCCATCATAATTACCCAAAACGTGTTCCTAGCGATGCACCTACAAATTATAATTACGAGAAATTATTGCACTTGTACAATACTAACGTATCGTATGCTGCAAGAATAACCTAAACTGACGCGGTAATCATTTCACATGTTTCGTGATTGACTAACAATAAGTAGATACTGTATCTAAATAGTTTCTACAATACCTACAGTCTACAGTGTAGAGTGTAGAGTATGCATTTGACTTTTGTGCAAAGCTAGAGCCGAGAAAGATCATTGTGGATAACGGAACGCTTTGCCACGCGGCTCGTATGGCATTGGTATCGTATTGTATCGTATCGTATGAGAAACTACCCCAGAGGAGATGTCATATTAATAATAGCCATAATATTAATAATAATAATATGTGTATCGATATTAGTATGCAGCAGCACTTGGATTTTGTATGGACTCGCCACTCGTCGTTCCAACTCCACGTTTTCCATTTCTTCTTTCACTTTCATCCATCCATCCACACACTCACACATACTTGCATACTTACATACTCACTACTCACATACACGAACCAATGAATGAAAATGAAGGAGAGAAACTGAATTGCATTTCAACAACTAAAACTCACATCATCATCATGTATGTAGTATGTACATATTACCTAATTGCATAATTGAAAGCAGCAGCAGCAGGAGCAGGAGTAGCAGTAATAATTGAATTAATGATTATTGGTGAGGATTACTTACGACTCTCTTTCTGTTCCTCTCTTTCTCTCCTTTGAGAGAGTCGATATGAAGATTGTTCGGGGGTAAAATTACATTGACAATTATTGTTCAAATGACTTTTACTCTATCATTATGAATATTGATTGGCCCTCTACAGGGTGTCCGAAAATTATTTTACATCTATGTATAAATTATTATACGCGTATTTTATAAGGAAAGGTAACAGAAACTAAACATTAGGCCAGGTCACCCTGTATATATATTTTACGCGAACGTTTCTTTCCCCTTCTGCTTTTCTATAATAATAATATAAGCTTTATGTATACTGCATAATATATTATAGTTTCTTGTCGCTTGCTTACGATTATACCTTAAATTCCCCTTCATACATGCACAAAAGATAGATAATAGATAATACGAAAATTATTATAAATTTAGAGCGTACTAATAATATTTTGTAATTATAATGATAGTGAAAAGGAACACGGGCTTGAAATTTTGAAATATTTAAAATAAAATACGAGTAATTGTATTCCCAAATCGTGCATGTATTGTGTATGATGACGGAGAACATGAGAATCGGGAGGGCAAAACAGACTAATAAATTTTCTCCGATTCTCTAGTGGATGTATGTATAATGTACCTATATTATGGA
>JAQIVE010000322.1:0-41539 GCA_034698285.1 Sminthurinus bimaculatus | reverse complement strand
AACCCAAAAACCCAGTTTTACCCAATTACCCAATTACCCACCCAAAAATGAAAAACCCTGGGTTTTTCCACACTCTGATTTTAACATAATAATATGATGTAATACATAATACATATCATGTTTTAAATTGAAAATATGCTTAGAATGCTGATCACTCATGATCCATCACATTTGAATTTGCAACTAAATAAATTATGTATATTAAGCATCTAATACCAAATACTACAATAGTTAAAATTATACAACTCGAATATCGAAAAGTTAATATCCTTACCGTTTTTGAGGATAATTCGTTTTGTTCTGTCCATTTTGATTTGGTTGACTTGAAGTTGTTTTCTCACTCGGAGAAACACTATATGTATTTTCAACAATCATTGAACTGGGCTTTTGAATTGGAGTAATTTCCATGATGTAGAATGTAGAAAGTGAGTATTTGAAACAAAATGGATTTTATATTTAATGAAATCTAATTACAAATTAAACTTTGCAGTTCACTATACTTCTTATTCTTAGCTCTTAGCAGAACAACGTCTAAACTAAACACTAAACAGCTTAGACGTTTGTACTTTTTATTTGAAACTTTTGCGTCGTTCTACTTTCAATGCCTCCCTTTTTATATAGTATCTTTGTAGTCTATGTCCTTGGTCACTTAAAAACACAAAACGTTATAGAACTACACTTTACACTTCTTGGAAATTATGAAATCTTAAAAAAATACAGTTTTTCTAATTTTCAGCTTTTTTCCACAGTGTTTAGAGCTTTGTTGCTCTTGAAGTGCAGCGTACAAATGCTAAAAACTGAAAATGATGAAAATTCCAGAATCGACAAACATTCAACTCACATTTTCTGTCTTGATCGGAATTAAGAGACAGTCTCTTTCCTATATTCCTTTCGCTTTTTCTCCATATAAATAAATAATGCACTATCTAAGTAAATGCTTATGCACTTAAATATTTAAGTTTAAGTAGGTATGTGTGTAATATGTTAAATAATGACTTGAAAAAATGTGCATAGTTTAGATGTCATTGTTAAATTTATTTTCAATTAAAGTCCCGTTTATTGTTGATACGAAAAAGGTCTTGTGATTTCTGATTGATAGGAAGTAGGAAAAGCATGTAAAAGAGAAAGACTAGCTCTATAATTTCCCCGTGAGTTAAGTAAGCATAAAAAAATCGATGTAAAACATAAATAACGGCATAATATTATCTATACTATAGTTAATTCCAAAGATCTATAATCTACACAATATTCTTTTAACACACTTGTCAACTGTTAAGCTACGTCATTAACTACATTCCTAAAATCGTAATGTACTTACATTTGAATTGGAATGTTCAGCAAGTATGTAAAATGTAAAATGTAAGATGATGTAACAGGTGAATTCTCGTATAAGTGCAAAGTGCAAAATTAATTTGTTAATTTTCCAAAATGCTCACAATTTGCATTGGAATTCAGTAACAAGTGACAGCTTCTAATGATAAAAGCATATACAGCTATGTATTTATATCTATAGATACATCTCATAGTGCACACTGCACACTATGCACTGCATAGTTACCACGTTAATAGTACTACTTTTGGTTCTTCAAAATGACTAAACTTTCACTGATGTCAGCTTTCAGTTGTCTAGTTTCATGTCGAAAATGGACAACAACTGTTTGAGATGAAATTTGATGAAAATCTTACATACAGTGAGAATAACTGAAAACGATTCATCAATTTATTTTTTGCTTCTGCGTTTGTTCTCGTGAAAACGCTTCAGGGTTGCGCGTGGGCCAGGAGAGATGATAAAACATACATACATAGAAAATCTTTCGGGAGTAATGCCCTTATTGTAAAAAAACAAAGATCTCATCAATGAAGTGGGTTGCGATCGGTATAATTTTGGCAAGGTATTTTGGCATCCTGCTTATCAGAAACTTCCAGTTGAAATATGAAAATGGTGTACGTAAGAGCAGTCCCAATTACCTGTAAAAATGTAATTATAATGTAAACATTTGAATAGTTTAAAGTCATAGGAAATGCTTAACATTCATATTATACTTTTGTAGTGCTACTTTTTATAAGTGCATTACTTGTAAATAATATTACTCCCGTTATCGTGAAATGTAACATGATAACCATAAATAATAGGGACAATAACGGCAAAAAGATGCACCTTTCCAGTTTGCCTTAAATTTTAAACTGCTTATCGACCATACATAAGTAATTTCAGTAGATTTTTCACAACAGATGTGTGTGGATTATAATATATGTTATCGAAATGGAAAGCATTTAAATGTTGCATAATATGCAGCAAAAGTTACAAGTTTACATAATATTTATGAACCTATAAACTATAAAGTTCAACATTTCTAAACCAAAAACGGCTTCGACCCTATATCGATACCCAAATAAAATGTCATGTATGTACATTTTTCATCAAATTGTAATGACGAATTGCAAAAATTCAATTCAACTTACTCCTGGAACCAACGAGTGATTGACCTTAAACATATTTTTCGCTGTCAACTTCCAGTTCCAATTTAGAATCCATTGAGCGATCAGTTTGATCTCCCGTCTCATTTTAATCCTTTCTCTTATGACCGTGGTACGATGGTCACTGGCATTGAATTTTGACCCCTTTGAAATCATATAAAACATGCATATAATGTACAAGTTTCGATATTTCTTTAGAAAAAGAGCAATTTCAAAACAATATTAATTAAATAATATGCTGACCCACTTTTACTTTACAGTCATTCTGATCCGATGAAAGGTCATCTTCATGGGTTTTCCACCGTTTATTATCAAGAAGCTCCATTTCTATAAGTAAGTTTGAAATCCTTTCCTTCCTCCTCTTCATCTGCATTTCATCAAATCATAAATCATATTGAACGATTTTTAATTCCAATTTGAAGAGGTATAAGGTATAAATAATTAATAAAAAATGGAATACTTTCACCTACCTGGCATTCCATGGTATTTCCGAGATGAGCCACTAGAATTAAATACATAAAGCTGGAGATGGTCCCCAGAAAATTACGCGAGGATGGACCCGCGGGCCACAAAATAGAATGCAGACTTGCCACCGAATAGATGGAAGCTTGAATTACAAGTAGATTTACATAGATTCCAGCAATATCATTGTAAATTTGTCCACACTTTTGCATCTCCCTCAAATTGACCAGGGTATTCAGAGCCTCGTCACTATTATTAGTAGAACACATGTTATTACTTTCTTTAGAATTATCAACGTTATCATCATCACACTCTGTATTATCGTTTTCCTCATCAGTGTTTCTACTTGATCGAAATTTTCTAGAAAACTGAAGAATTTTTGATTCAAGGATATCGCAGCATGCTTCATACACTCCAAGGAAATGAAGGCCCAGGAGAACGGCAAAACTCGGAATGAGAGTGATCGACGTGCACGTGATCATTGCAACAGCGATCATGACGAATCTAGTGAGAATAATTGGGCGATTTGGTACAATGGAAAAGTCGATGGAGGTCAAGTCAATGACTGTATGATATTTGGCCACGAGGAAAATCCACGAAATTAAATAGACCAGGATGGACAGAACAGCCAGGTGACCAGGAACTTGTACTTGTTTTCATACCTCGAGGAGGGGGACGAAAACTCGGTTCCCCCCTTTTGAAAAATTCGGTCAATATATTTTTCAACTGACTCTAAACCTTTGATGAGCCCCGTAATCTTGTTGGAGTAGAGGAATCCCAGTAGACGGAAAATAAAGTTGGCCAGCGGTGTCCAAAAGGAAAGCAAAATGTGGACAGCCTTGTATGGCATGCTATACTTTTTCTCGTAAATGACAATGGAGCTGAAGATGTGAAAGAGGATGTCAGAGCAAAGAATTGTTTCCGTCGTCCAAAGGAGGAGGGAAAAGGCAACAATTGGCCGGCGAAGTCGGAAGTTGAACGAGGGCGACTGAGAAGGGAAGGGACTCCCCACTGGAAATCCTCCAAGGAGCCATGCTAGTACTAAAGTGAACTGTCGCAGCTTGGGAATGAACATGGCTCTTGATTATTGATGGAATTGTGTACTAAATATGAAAGTAGCTCTTATCTTGTTATGTCGTTCGTATTCATCAGAATAAATTCAAAGTGCATCTACCAACAGACGGACGACCAAATAATATCTACTTTATGAATTATGTAGGACATTTTCACCATCTGTTCACCTCGCCCAAAATAAATGTAATCCGTGCTTATCATACACGGTTTTACTACTAGATGAAAAAGCTCCGAGTGAAAGGACACGTAAAACTTTCTCTTCGAACGTACAAGCTCGCCTCATATATTTATTTATTTTAACTTTACTTTACCTCAAAAATTTTCAGTACTACAACAGCCAATAATTTTCTAACGATTTATATTTTACATTTTACTAACGTTTTTCAGAACAAATTTTCTAAAGTACTAAAAAAGAGGTACGATTAATAAACCAAAATTTTGAACATGATGAAAAACACGTTATCAAGAAAAATAGATAATTGTTGAATACAACTAAAACCGTAAATTTCAAATTTTAGACAAGAGAAACATTTTGATTTTGAACTCTATTTAACCAGTTTTGGTCCATAATAAAAATAAACTGAACGTAAATAAATAACAGGCCAATAATATAGATTATTATGGCATTATTAGGTAAAGTAACACAAGCTTTGTAACTTTTATCAAAGTTAAATAAAATAAATGGCTATTTTTACTTACTACAATAATATTATCAACGCAAAACGCATTTAACTTTTAAATGTATGGCTGAGCATTGACTTGTTGGATTTTGTACTGAAGCGTTGTCAATTTTGCAGTGAGTCTCTTGAACTTTGCCTTTCGGAACTTTAGCTGCTTGACAATAGTTTGGCATTTGACCTTGACCTTGCGACGATTGTTGTGGATTGCATTCTTATTCTGAGGTTTATTGTTAGTCGCTTGACTTTGACTTTGTTTAGAATCCTTTTCCAGCTCGTTGATCCACCGGATGTTAATAAAGTCCTGATTTTTATGATATTGATAACTAAGGTTATCATTATTATTAGACACTCTGGCTTTGCTGTTCAAATTCGTAATGTGAATGGCCAGACACTTGAGTTGCGTCTTCAGTCTCATGATGGTCAGTTGATTTGCATGCTTAAGCTTCTCCAGTTCTCCATCATTTTGATGATGATTGTTATTGTGGGAACTTTTTTGATGAGCCCTTCTTGATGATTGTTGAGAAAAAACGTGGCCATTTTGTTTTTGTCTATCGAACAATGGCTTGCTTGATTCCTTTTCGATTCTTTCATTCTCCTCATTTTCAATTAGTGTACAATAATTGGTCACGGTCAAAGGTTGTGACCTGGTTTGGTCACCATTTTTCGTAGTACCAGTATTAATTTTACTAAAATTATTATTATTACTTTTAACAGTATTTTTATTATTTGGTTCGAAAAGTTCTGGATGATGTTCGATAAACCATTTTCGAGGTCCTCGAAAATTGTTTTCCCCTCTTCGTGCTTGAGAAGCTTGACCTTGACTTTCACCTTGGTCAGCTCTAGTACTTTGAGCTTGGGCTTGTTCACGGATGCGACGAAGACGACGAACTTCCGGGTCCTCAGTTAAATACCGAACTAACATTGATACTGGAGTGTACAACAGGAGTTCTATTATCATAATCCACTGTAAAATCCAAGGAGTCAAAGGTTAAAGGTCAAAGGTCAATTTCGAATATAAAATAAAAATGGAAAAATAATTCACAGTAGAAGACAAAATAACAAATTTTACCAAGTAAACACTGATTGCTCGATAACTTGGGCAAAGGCCAATCTGAGTGAGACAATATCGAAAGAGATTTGCTTGCTTGTCACTAGCCTGGCGAGACGTCCCTGATTTGTCTCCGAATTCGGAAGTTCCACAAAATTCCGAGATCCACGGATTTTTCGGGACAAGGTTTATAAAGCTTCCGAAAAATAGGGCAACGCTGACGAAGTAAAAAATCCAGCCAAAGAAGAGATAACAAGTCAACTATAATAAAAACCGTAAAAAAATCAGAAATAATCAAAAAACTTTAGCTTATTTTCTCCCAAAATAATTTAATAATAATATGTTGTATAATTTTGGAACTTTATGAAAATATTAAATAGGTATTAAATTTATTTTTGTTTACACTGGCAACTTGCTCAGGGGTCTCTCTTTCACCCGGTTTTTTCTCCCTCAAACCCAGATTACTGAGCAAAATGATGCCGATGAGAATGGTCATGGTAGTGAGACCAAAGACGGTGTGGAAATGCTGATAGTCCTGACTTTCTAGCCCACCCAGTTGGTACAGGTCATTAAGTGACCTTTGATGGTCCGAGTCCATGTGACAACAGGAAGTCCAAGTTGCATTGTTGTTGTTGTTTTCACTCCTTATCGTTTTACTCCTTCCGTTTTCATCAAAAATACAAGAAAAATAGTCTTGGGGCTTTGGAAAGGACTTGTATGCTAAATTGAGGTTCCACTGGAAAGTACGACTGACTTGAAAAGCCGATCCGACCCACGGGATCACGCTCATCATCTGTAATCATTCATTTGAAAATTTCGAACAATTATTACCTACATGGAAAAACAATAAATGTATATGTAGGTATAGGTATATTTGATATTTGTATGAATTACAAATTACAGGTAAAGCACATCTACTTTTATTTTTACCATGAGTAATATAATGCTACACTTTCGTCCTTTCAAAGTCTCTTGGTCATTCTCCAGCACTTCTTCTCCAGCGTCCAGATCCATCGTATATATATTAAGTATAGGTACTCAGTGCATATAAGTAAAGAGAAAACTCAGGAGAGAAAGTAAAGGAAAAGGGCACTGGAGAGTCAACCAGTTTTATTGGTTATGTTTTAAGAATAATAAATAATAACTGAAAAATCCTGAGCCCGGAAGGTCATCAACAACTGACCTCTGACACGAGCAAACCTTCACTCACTGCACTCATCAGTCGTCAGTCATCAGTGCAATGCAACGTGAAATCATCAGTTGTCGAGATGCAATGGCCCCGCCACATGAATAATGAATTTCTTGTGTCAAATAAAAAATGCTCAAATGTCAAAGATTTTTGGTTTTTGGTCGAGTAAACTGAAAACTGAAACTTCGTGAGCGACGTCACCAGTAGAGACGACTTTTTTGTCGGCGCTTGGTGTTGGTGCTTCATAGGCACTTCTATAATATAATATAGAGAGCTTTCTTTCTGGTTTCAAGTTCAAGTGTATGAAATGTGTATTTTCTAAACTGTAAAATGTAGCATACTTTGTTTTCATTCATTTAGTCAATCAATCTTCCATCAAAACTAGGCTCATGCTAGTTACATACATGAGGAAACGGAAAGCGACGAATGGCAATATCTTATGAAATTGCTCTGCATGCAGTTGTCACCCTCGCTGACCTTGACGTTGTCAGTCGATTCCGGGTCAAGGGTCAAAGAATGAGTGCCAAACGCGAAAAGTTCGAATATGAGCATGTATTTCTGTTGAAAGAAAATTGTAGTTATATTATGATTATTTTATGTGTACAACAAAATCTATGAAACCAAAAGGAAATAGCAAAAACTTGAAAAAAGGTAAAGGGTGAAGAATCTCTTCAACTCATCTCACAATTCGCAAGGTCCAAAAACAAAAAAATCAGACAAAAAGCCCCCCTCTGCAGATAATAAATGGACAATAAAAATTATACAGCCTGTTATGCATTATACCACACTACTGACTACTGACTAAATACTGAATACTAGCAAATATTATACATGTAGTACACGCACTCCTATAATAAATGATGCATTGCATTATTTTTAATTTCGTTTGCAGCGTCAAATCTGTGTGTACGAGTATCCATCCATATCGACTTTATCATTTAGCATGTTGTTTATAAATATAAGGTGCAATTAATATTTTGAATAGTTTATAGTTTACAGCTGTGTATAATATAGTAAGTCTGTAGAAATACTTCGAGCTAGTTGCATTGCTTACGATTTACGATTTTATGAAGAAACATCGACCATCGACAAAACGCAAGTGTGTGAGAAGAAATCCCTCCTATTTCATATTATTATGTTGGTAGTTGGTACGTATAATATGCTACATACATAAGTAAAATAAATACCCTATGCTATGTATGTATGCATTGAGATGTCTAGTAAAATTTAAATTGAAAAAACCACGATTGACGATCGTTCGTCACCTCCTCTACTTCCCCTCACGTTTTCAACTTTTTTCCTTTTCGTGTGTATGTTGTGTAGGTGAGAGCATTATAACAATCGACTAAACAAAAAACACCGAATCCTGGTATTTCTTATTTCTTCCTCAATAGTTGAAAAATTTCATCATTCAAAGTTTGTTGGGACTTTTGGGACTGTCGGAGGAAGCAGAAGGACACAGGTTTTTTGCTGTTCTAAAATACTTACGAATCGTCTATAGTTTACAGTTTTATAGTTTACAATCCTGTTTCTTCTATTAAAAAGGTTGCTAATATATTTAAAAATTCAGATATATTCCACTGTAAATTGTAAACGAATACTTACATACGTATTTAATACTTATTTGGCGCAACAAGGACAGATTTTGCATGTGTGTGAGTAAAAAAAATCTGATCTTGTTCATACTCAACACTCAACACTCAACACTTCCAACAAGATCAGATTTTTTTGCTTGTCAATTTTTAAATCAAGTTTCTATTGTTCTCTTTGGTTTTGTACATACCTATTTTACATAATGTAAATTACTATTTACTCTCACTTATTTACATCACATCCCGAATCCTGAATCCTGATCAATTTTTAATTTCAAAAGGAGGGACATTGGACAAAACGCTCGAAACAAGCGGAAGTGTAAAAGTACACCGGATTATCGGTTTACTAACCTTAGTAAAAAGTAATTGTCTGGTTAAAAACAGTAAAATTTATACAGTACATACATACTTCGTCATTTTTTGCATTTCCCTGTTATCTGTTATAATCATTTGAATCGTGAGTGTTTCTTTAAATACTTGATAATATTATGTAAATTTTCTGTTTGCTGTACACACTACACACTACACACATGCAAAATACTATTCTATTAAGTATGTATTTTTTTGTTTTGTAATCATAATCACAAACATGAATTCAAGACATTAATACTACATTGTTATTGCTGTTTATGATACTGAATTATAGTGCTTAAATAACATGGGACTTTTATATTTTTGAAAATTTCAGTCGTGATTTCAAAGAGGAATGAAAGCGACAGGAAACCGGGCATCAAATATATTTGTACATCATCATAGATGGTAAGGCGTTAAAACATAATACTAAGCAATAAGTAATGAATACAATGCAGCGAATTAACACGGACAACGATTAGTGGTTTTGATTGAGGACGATGGTATATTTAGATTTTCGATCATCTTGAAATCTGGCTTTGATTTGAAGACGATTCATTTTTTGCTGGTGGTCTATGTATGCTATAAGCCTGCATGTTGATTTATAAACCCAGCTAAACCCTCATTTGTCATTATGAAGTGTATTTACTTATTGTATGTATGTTTTTTGTAACTTGAAATATAATTTAGAGGCCGCAAAGGGAGTCTTTAATCCACAATGAGAGAGACACTCTATGTAGAGATTTGTCGGAAGGAGACAAGGTACATAACCATACAATTTTGTTTTTTTAATAAATCATAATTTATAACATTTTATTCTGCTTGTAATATTTACAGTTATCATCATAAGATTATCGATAATACCTAATATTATGTACTTTTTTACATTTTATGTAGTAATTTAAAGCGGCAAGAAGTTGTAGAGTTGGTGCAAAAATCAGTTGAAAGTCTGGAGAACCCAGTACAAGAATTTTGTATCCATAATGATACAAATCGTCATCTATTGGGTTCGTGGTCATAAAAACAAATATTGTTTACAAAGTAATAATTTGATGTGACGGAATTATAATAAACCTTGTAATATATAATATTAAGGAAAGTGTGGTAGTACATACATGCTAACGGTTCCATTTTCTGTGATTTTGTGTATTATTATAAGAATAGAACATGTGGAGTGTATAAAATTCAGTTCCTATATTACAACATGGAAGACTTGCGTTTCAGATGAAAAAAACATCTCCAATGAAAAGAAAGCTCATAGTATATCATCAGCATTTCCCACACCGTTTAGCGTAATGAACCTTTTTTTTAACTTTAAACCAAAATAATTATTATTGTTTCCGTATTTGTTTTTTTTCAAGTATATAACATTGCAAAAGCACTTCCATTAATATTGTTGTGTAATGTCTGTACATATTTTTTTATTTTCGTGCAGAAAGTAGAATATCATCTCTATAAGCTAACCGATGACGAAGATGCTAATCTGGAGGACCAATTTTTGGAGGACGAACAACTGCGATCAGCATCCACGCATTGGCTTCTTCCTTTAAGAAAGTTTCATGACAATTGGGATACTCTCAAGTTTGAAGCCAGAATTAAGTCAAAAGTAATAGAAAATATGAAAATAAAAATATCGTATTTAAAGTATTTGCATTATGTATTATCTATGCATAGAGTTTATTCTGGAGTTAACTTGGGCATTTTTTAAACATCTTTTATATAATTACAGCTTTTGGACTTTATAAAAACAACAATGTTGTATGCTGATAAATATGTGAATGAAAGCATTATTGCTTGGAACAAGGTATAGTATCATGTGTTTTACTATTTTCAATCGATAATCATAAATCATATTATATACAGTTTTCAAATTAATCCCTGTGTGTTTTTAGATTCTATTGCTTCACGGACCTCCTGGGACAGGTTAAAAAATACGTTCACATTTTACATGCATACAATGTGTGACATTTTTTTATTATAAATTGTAGTAATAATTTTCAAATAGTTGCAAACAATGGGGATATTTTAAAAAGGTAATAATTGTAAAAATTGTAGGAAAAACAACACTGTGTAAAGCTCTTGCCAATAAAGCTACAATTAGATATGGAACTCGTTTTGACTATGGACAACTGATCGAAATTAATAGTCACAGTTTATTCTCCAAGTATTTGTCAGAGGTTAGACATAATTTTTTCTGTTACTGGTTATTTTCTCATTGTAGAATTAGCTTGCATTTTAGACGTTTCGTTTGTCTTATTTAGTTTTGTTTATAATATATAATAATATGTTTATACTTCAATTTAAAATTGTCTAAAGAACGCACTTGTTTTATATTTATATTTAGAGTGGAAAGTTGATCCAGAAGTTGTTTGACAAAATACAAGACTTGGCTGAAGATGGTCGTTGTTTAACGTTTATTCTCATTGATGAGGTTGAAAGTTTAACAAATAGTCGATTTTCTCCTAGTAGCGGATATGAATCTGGGGACTCTGTTCGAGTTGTTAATTGCCTTTTGGACCAAATTGATAAACTTAATAGGTAATATCATTTGGAAATTTCTACGTGTACACTTCCTATACAGAACTTCCCATGGTTTTACTTGGGTTTTTTTAAATAAAGAAATAAGAAATGAATGCGCGTTGTTCTGAAAACTGAAAATATTGATGACTTATATATATTTTTGTTCTTTTTGTTTTCTAATTTGTTTAGGCGATCAAATGTTATAGTTTTGACTACCTCCAATATCGTCGGCTCAATAGACTCTGCCTTTGTAGATCGAGCAGATGTCAAATTGTTGATTGACTATCCAACTGTTGATATGGTTTATGAAATTTATGCTAGCTCTTTAAATGAATTGATAAGGGTAGGAATTATTCATGTAGAAGATGATTTTCCATTAATACCTCCGACAACTCTATCAATACAAAATTCCGGAGAAAAATGTACCATTGCTCAAAAACTTTTAGAAATTGCCAAGTAAGTCCTTTCAGTGTTTTATGCATGCATCATAATAATATAACGTACGAAGTATGCACCTATCACATGGAGCCAAATGAATACGATATTTATTTTTGTTACGCACTTTCTGTACGGTTCCATTTTGATATAATATGTTATACCATAATACCATAAAAATCGTTCTTTCATTGATGTTGATAAGAACTTTATAGCAAATATTTATTTTTCGAAACAGGTCAAGTATTAACCTAAGTGGCAGAACTTTAAAGAAGTAATGAAACTCACTTTCAATTAACAATAGCAGTATAATATTATTATAGTTTGAAAAAACAAATTCTGTATTCTACCTTTCATGGTCAATATGATTTCATAAATGAATTTTTCTATTCTTTCATTGCTGCCTTAATTTTAGAATACCGTTCCTTACCCATGTTAATTTCGTTGAAGATGAGGTCTGTACTTTGGACAACTATTTAGATGCCATGTGTAAGACTATTGAATATGAGAGATCCAATGGTGTCGAGAATAAGAACACTTCCCCGGGGTAATAATAATATTATTTTTTTAATTTTAATGTTTTATATTGTACTGATTTAGTTCACGAATATTATAATAAATTAATTTTTAATAACAATACAATATGTAAATTGTAAATTATAAATTACGATATAAGAAGATATTATATCATACTCCTTTTGTTCATGTGACCCATGCTATGCATGTAGTCAGAATATTAAAATTATTAAAAGTAACTATATTATAAAAAACCATGTTTTAAATATTTGGATTACAGTAAACTAGCATGTGCTGTAAGTGATAATGTGCCCAAACCTCAGACTGAAACTACTACTGATAAAGAAGATACTCCTCTGTCTCGCCGTATAACAAGACCAAGGTCTCATTCTCGTTCCACTAACGGGGAAGTTACGACGACGAATACTAAACCAAGAACAAGTAAGCGTGGTAGAGGTGCATCAAGAGGCAGCAGTCGAGGAAGATTTACGATGTCAACCAGAACATCCCGAAAGTCAAGAGAACCAGAGTCTGAGTCAGAAGATAATCTAAATAGTGGTATAAGGACAAGAAGTGCTAAATTGGTCCATGCTATAACTGATGAAACGGAAGATGGTGATGGTCAACCGCCTTGTAAAAAATCCAAGCCCGGTGAAGAGGCTACGGATAAAGTACAAAATAAATTTTCATCGCTAAAGAAAATTAATAAGGAAGTCTTAGCCGCTAGTGTAAATAAATTTATTGTTTCCAAATCGAATGTACCCAAGAATACCGAGACGACAGCAGCAACAACAACATCAACAACAGATATTGAGATGAAAACAGCAGAACATTATAGTGAGAAAAGATTAATGAACTTGTATCGACTAAAACGTTGTTACATTAATATGTCAAAATCGATTTGCAGCCAAGAAGGAGTTTTATTGCCGCCTAGAAGAAAATCCAAAAATAATTATCCACAGCTGCCTGACTTGGGTCCTAATGAAATTAACCTAGAAGCAAGTTTATCCTTGGGAGAAAAACCTATTGGCCATGAGAATACTTCAAGTAATTTAGGAAACGTTTCCAGTGATTCCCAAACTAACAGTAGTAACAATAATTTGAATCTAGGGAATGTTAGTTCTACATTAACTACTTTACCCTCTTCTTCTTCTTCCCTTCCTGCACTTAATGAAACCTCTGTTATATCACCTTTGAAACAAACAAATCAACTTTTATCCCCTAGTGCAAAGAATATTCCTCCTAATCAAGTCGAAGCATTAAAATTACCAAATGCCGTCAGCCATTCCCCTTCTAATATAACAACCAATGTTGTAAGCAATAAAAGGATCTCTACTTCAAGCTCACCATCCCACGCACTGGCTGACAAAAATATTAATTCTCAAATTTCAAAAGACCAGCCACTCGTCAAAACAATAACGAAATCACCAGCGGACCCTATTTCAAAGTCTCCTAAAAAACCCAATGACTCTACTCTTTCAGCATCTAAACCTTCTTTAGTAACGGGGATGAAGCCAAAGTTTGAAAAGTTGGAGAAAGAAGTACAAAATCCCAGTTCTGTGGCGAAGATCAAACTTGAACAGAGTGTTAAAACTAATGCTGTTACTACTGTAGTTAATAATAGTCCGAGTGCTACAAAGCATCCCAGTCCAAGCGTTATCAAAGCTGATACTATAGGGCCTCAGAACATGATCAGAATAAATAATAATAACCATAATAATATAAATCAGATTGGAGGATCGTCGTCGACGTTGGTAACAAATCCAAAACGTAAACAAAAATTTACGATTTTAACTAGTAATACGGAGGGGACCATTGAAGTTAAAAGAGCGTCAGTTTACCGGTGTAAAACTCCAGTAATTCAAAGCAGAAAACCAGGGATCAGAAGTCCAGCAGTTATTGGGCGTAATAGTCCTTCAGTAAATGGAAATCGTTGTGACATTGGGGGAAAAGCAGTTAATAATGAATTTGTACCAGAAGTAATTGATCTTTCTGACGAAGACAGTGAGTTTGAAGAGACGCCCGAAAAGGAGAAAGTACGTCGGCCAACAGATAAAAATACAGGTTTGTGAATTCATGTTTAAATTGGACTCCTAGCTTAATTATAAATTGTGTTAGAATGCAAGCGTGTACAAGTTTTTCATGTACAAAGAACTGTGTATTTTCACATTGTACTGCTATTCAGCTCCATTCAATTACATGCAATTACTCATTGCCCTTAATCGTAGTTTAAAATTCATTACAATATGTATAGTACATTAAAATTATTTAAATGGCTTTAAAACTTGATTACTCTTCTTGTAAATGCAGTGCAACTGCGTCAGAATCCTAACAAACCAACCTGTGTAAAGTGCAAGAAGACCTTTGTAAACACGACAAATTTGCTTAGACACAAAGACAAATGCAAATATAAGGACGTTCCCACTCCGGTCTCAAGTCAAAAATCAAGTCCGATTTCTAGTACAACGATGAGTAACGGGGTCGTGAGTTCTGCTGAATTTAAAAGTAATGGTAAATTCATATACCTCTATCTGATAAATGTAAAATATTATACACATATAAAACGTAAAAATCAGTATGTAGAAGCATAGTAGTTAGTAGTTATTTATTTTCAAAAACATCATTGCAAAATTCTAGTGTACACAATAAAATGCTATGCTACGCTAAATTTAATGCTATTCATTTTGTAAGACATAAGACATGACATGAATTTTAATCTAATTTTACTAATTATCCGTTTTGTTATTTTTTTAAAAGTTACAGTTGAATCTCCATCGGTTTCTAAATCAAAGCCATCAGTCACCACAAGTAGTCCAATCTCAGTTAAAGTAACCGGATTAAAATCTGCTCAAGAAAATCAAATGAACAACGCGGTTACAGGTAATATTTTACGAAAGATGGCTTGAAATATAAAATCTATTTAAGTATTGTCTCTTATTCTGTACTTAATTATTTTTTACAAATAGCCAAAGTGCAATATAATGTAAATACGAACATTAAACATTTATTTTTTTTATTAAGGTTCGCCGATTGCAAAGAAGCGGCTGCAATGTAAGAGTTGCACTGAGGAATTTGACAATGAGAAACAGTTGAGTCGCCATGAAGTTGTGCACAGTGATAGTCGACCGTTTCCATGCTCTCAGTGTCAAAGAAGTTTCAAGACGGAAGCCTCACTTAACTTTCACGTGCAACAATTTCATAAAAGTCAACAGGATTCCTTTCCATGTTCCATGTGTGGTAAATTCTTTTCATCTGCAGCAGAAGCTGAGGAACATGAATCAACCGCTCATAAAAGTAGTAATAGTAATTCCGAAAGATCTTATTCGGACTCTGATGATATTTGTCCTGAGACACCCTTTTCTCAGGCAACCACTGAAGTATCTAGTATAGAATCTGAAACTGATTCACTACCACACAGTAAACACTTTTCTAATTCGACGCCTGGATCAACTCATCTACTAGAAGAATTTGAATTTAGTGGACATTTTCAATCCGTGACTAACAATAATAATAATAATAGCAGTAGTAAAGATAGATCGTCATCACCAGAGCCCATGGACTTCCCTGTGGAAGGCAACTATCAAAATTGCAGTATTTGTGGAGAATGTGTCATTGGAACTTATGAACTTGAACAACATTATCAAATGATGCATACTAATCCTCAAACTCCCAGTCGGATTACTCTTTTACCACAGTATCCTAATCATGACAGTGAAATATATAATCTTGATGTCGCAGTGCCTGATGTTTGTGAAGATGTAGAAATTGAAACTACTGACGACGATATTGCAACATTTCTAAATATATTTAATGAAAGTTTATCCTCATAATTTGAATTTAGAGTTTTATAATTTCTCTATCGATATATTTATATTATTTATATATATTATGAAATATACACACATGAAATACTTAAATTTAGACAAGATATTTTGTTAAGAAGTCGGTACATACTGATACACTTTCGAAAACACATTGTACCAATTCAAAAATAGTAAATAAAGGATTTATTGTTATAACTTATAACATACAGTTTTGCATTTTCAGAAATTTCAGGTTGAGATAAATTGTTGCGTACACAGATTGATCAGGGGTTTCAAATTGGCATCGAGGTTCCCAAAGTTAATACAGTTAAAACTTCAAAACCGTCATCGTCATATGTATGCGCAGGTATGTACAGGATCAACATTTTTCATTGCAGTTAATTATTTACTATTTACTATTTTAATATGTTTTTAAATCTAGGTTAGTTACATACATAATGTACCCTTGAAATTAGTATTTTATTAATATTAGTGTATATGTAGTAAACAGAGTAGAGAACTGCAAACAGGCAACGCAATGTTCAATGTTGAGAAAAGAATTTTTACAGGATTTTCAATTTTATTATTAATTTAAATCTTTTGTGGTGCATTTGAAGAGAAACTTCTTTAGACTTCTTCCTGGCCAGTTTTAATTTATATTATTGTAGAGACAATAATAGATAATATAAGCGCAAAAATTTACGACGGTAATGGCAATATATAATGAGAAGTTTATACCGAGCACATGCTTATTTCGTTTTTTACATAACTGAAACTAGAATACATATACTTTATGTAGCATGCACGTAATAATATGTATAAGGTATAATCTATAGCCCATTGTTTATTGCATAATTCCATATAAATTGTAACTATTCTCGTTGTTTCGTGATTGATATACTACCTAATATCCTTAAAAAACTAAAATTATGTAAAAGACTCTGGCCATATCAGCACTAAAGTAATATTGCCAGTAGTTTACATTCTAGATAATCTCACCTCATGCATCAAGGATAGTATTATAGTATTGGGACTTGCTTATATAATAATACATAATACATACTTACTTCAAAGCATGCACTTGTAGCCTCAGTTTCTTGCTCGAGCTCAGAGCTGCCCTTGACTTTTTTACCGGAAAGAGTGTAAATAAAACACAATTTACGGGACTTTGAGGACATTAAAAATTGCTTCAAAATGTCAAAGGTTGCTAACGTGTTGATTGTTGGAGCTAATCGAGGTTTGTCATTCGTATTTTCTTTGTACAAACAATTGTCAAGCGGTGTGTGTATCAATAGTTTCCATGTACATAATAATCTTATTTTGAAATACATTTTACTGGAATAAATACTTACCTAGAACTTAGAAATTTTTTTGATTTAGTCTTAATTCTTTCATTTTTTCAGGTTTGGGCTTGCAACTCGTAAAGGATGCTATATCTGAATTACAAGGTGAATATTTTTCTATATTTCGCGTTTATCATTGCAGAATTTTAATTTATTTATGCCACAAAGTTAATATTTTTGCTTAAAATAACAATAAATTGATATTACACAAGAAGCATAATATATTTACAATTTGCATGTACTCTGCTTCTCTGTTTAGCTGAACGAGTCTTTGCAACTTATCGAAGTGAGGATCAATCAAAGGTATTTTATCAGTTTCTGTAACAAATGCTAAAGTTAAAATCTATATATTGTATGTACGTAAGTACTGTAATTCCATATGTAGTATACATGCAAGTAATGTTTGACATCATGACTGTGTTCATAGTTCATGTGTAATTTAAAATGGTTATGCATTTTTAATGTTGAAGTAAATTGTAAATTGCAACATGTATTTTTTTATGTTACAATTCGTGCACTAATTTACTACATACTGGTAGTATTATGGGGTTAGTCCTGGTCATTATATAAAATTCCTAAATTTTTGTTTGCAGGAACTTTTGGAATTAGCATCAACCAATCCTCGGATACATGCGATTCAATTGGGTAAGGATTTACTGAGAGTATTATTACATATCCTAATATTTTGTCCATTTTATCCAAAACTAATATTTTGTATGCAATTAAAGCTATAAAAGGTTATCTCTTGTTGATTTCACAAGCCAGTGCTTATGATTATTGTATGTACTTATTACATTGTATACAATGTTCCAAGCTACAAATTGAGTTATGAATATTTCTAATAGATGCTCGCGATAATTCAAAATTTGCTGGGGTAGCAAAGCTAATTGACGAAAAGACGGAAGGGACTGGTCTGAACTTGCTGATTAATAATGCTGGAATTTACACGAATCGCCCTCAGAGATTGGAATCCCTCACCAAAGAAACTCTTCTTTTACATTTTGAAGTTAATACAATCGGACCTTTACTTCTTGCAAAGGTCAGTTTCTTCCACTTTATCGTAATTATTCGTTACTACATTAACCTTTTTAATTGTATAAAAAATAACTGTGACATAATATAAAATACAGTCCTTTATATTCTAATCCTAACAGAACAATAATATGTTATAAGAGATAAGAGGCAATCAAATGACAAAAAAATACATAATTCAATTCAATATTGGGTTTCAGGAATTCGTCCCCCTTTTGGAAAAAGCCAGTGCTTTAAAAAGCAACGCACCTCTAGGAATTCAACGAGCCGTGATTGTAAACATGTCAAGCTTAATGGGTTCCGTGGCTGACAATGGTGGTGGTGGAGAATACGCCTACAGGGCATCCAAAGCAGCCCTAAACATGGTCACAAAAAGTCTCAGCATTGACCTGAAAGAGAAGAACATCCTCTCCGTCGTTCTTCATCCGGGTTGGGTTCAAACAGATATGGGTGGTAGTCACGCTCCTACAACAATCGCCCAGTCCGTTCGAGGCATGATTCAAGTTATTTCTGATCTTAATGAGAGTCAAAATGGTCAATTTCTTCGATTTAATGGAGATGTTCTACCATGGTAAATTGTTACATTATGTATACCATTTTTGTTCATTTCATTACATTCAAACTACTGATCTGTTTCACGTGATACCTTCCTTATGTGTATTATATGTAGTATAATTATTTTAAATTGTACACACATATACATATTTGCCTAATCTACTTGAATCGATGCGTTATTTAAAAAAGAGATAAGAATCTCAGATTTCTAACAAGTAAAATCATCTTATCCATGATTAAAAGTTAAACGTAATTGAAACTATTATAGTAATAAAAAACTTTCCAAGTCAAAAGAATTTTATAAATTGTAGGTTTTTAATTTCTTAAATAGCGTAAACATTTACAAAATAGTTGTTCCGTAATTAATCCATGTAGGTAATTATTTTGTAATCTTCCACTGTCCTAGTATGAAAATGAGAGGAGAGAGGCTTGTTCCATAAAGTTCGTCATAATTGCAGATTGTAAATAGTCGTCCATTTTATAGTTAGTATATTAGTTGTACTGTTTCTTAGCAACGCTGTAATTATAAAAATATTGTTAGTTGTTATACTTATAACTGTTCTTTCTTTGTTACAAAAATATATTATTCTATTTAAATGAACATGAAACTCACATCACTCGCTTGCATTTGTAAACATTTTATGAATTCTCCGTAGGCATGGCACGTTTTGTCAGTTGGATCAATTTCTTTCTCTGTTATAAAAATTGTACAATTAAGTATATATTGTTACTTAAAAATGGTGCGATAAGTACTAACTAATTACTAACGATACGTAACATCACATAAATGTCTTAAAAGGCTTTGGTTGTTAAATACTGTAGTTGTTAGTACCATGTGTGATGAAGCAGGGCTTTATCACTTTATAAGCAAGCTCGTGATAATTATCGGGAAGATGGTCAGTCATAAACTGTGTAAAAGTAGCATTGGATAGCATGCCGTTTTCATCAATCTAGTTAGAAAGTAAAATCAGGTTAAATGGAAGCTCTTCAAAATTATTGCAACATTATCAAGTTTATGATATAGTATAATGTGCTGCATTAAGTGCTTACCATTCTTACACGTCCCATAAAACATTTAATTGTGCACTAGAAAATTTAAAAGATTTGTTTAGATATTATAGAGATTCGGTAAACAAGCAATTTTTCAGTACACATTTTTAATCTTGTACTATAAAGTAAAAGTAATTTTAAATTCATGTAGAAAAAAGAACAGTATCTTGTATAATATTACTTGAAAATGAGTTTGGAAATCAGCCTCGTTATTCTTGTACTGAGCTTTGACTTCCTTTGTACAATTTGTGAGGACTTTCATCATTCTTTTGGCCATGATTAACATTAACTTTCTACAACTAGAACCTCCATCCGTACTGTGCCTTTCGTCTTCCGCAACCTTCGAATCTTTTTTCTTGCCCTGACTTTCCTGCACAACAACAAAAAATCACACAGACGTCTATCAGCTTTCATCGCAGATAATAATTAATACAAGTTTTATATTTTGTATAAATAATGTTCAGCCAATTATTTAAACATACCACGAATAGAAAAAGAGTCGATAGTCCTATAACGATAATGGTCATCTTTGCAAAGCTATTTAAAGCCATTTTAGTTTTTTTCTTTATAAACTTGGAATGAGTACTGCTCACTGCTCAAAGCTCAAGATCGAGGCTTGTTGAAACGCCGTTTATATTATTACCGAGGCTTCTTTTTAAACTTCTTACTTAATGCAAAAAAAAACAATATTTTTATGTTCCAACTAAGATCCAGCAAGCACCAAACTAAGCATGTATTATTTCTCTTTGCTAAAAGGTAGAGTTCCGATAAAATTCACAAAAATCAGTCCAAAAACCAATATGGAAGAAAGATAGGAAACGAAGGGAGAGGAGATGAAAGAAAAATATGATGGCCACAATGAAAAGTCTGAAATCAACTGGAAAGTATATTCACATTTCACACAGTGTCATAATATTATGCCATACAATCAACTCTGAATTTCCTGCATGCGTCGAACGTTTCACACTAAATAATCATTTTAATGCTCGTCGTAATTTGGGGAAAAAGGAAATGAGACTAAAACTCTTTTTGTTTATTTTCCACTTTCAACTCAATCTGAGGTGATTTGGGCAGTAATTAAAATTTTTCCATCCATCATAACTACCTTAATTAATATTTATTATGCACTGCTCATATATGTCAGTATATTATGCATATTTCTAGTGACGTTCAAACTTTGAAACCTTTCACATTTTTCCTAGCGTCATACTTTAATATAAGTTGTATCAATATTTTAACACTTGGAAATCATTTCATTTTTTTAAAAAAATCGTCACTAACGTACCCTTGAAATAAAATCTTTTAAAATTTCATGAGAATTTGATGAGATTGTTAAATGTTGGTGGGATTTTTATGGGAGTTTTAAGTAAATCTCATCGAAGTTAAATAAAATTGGAGATTTTTCGCGTAAATAAACCTAACAAAACCCCATGAGATTCTTTGACAATATTTTTTTTCAAGGGTAACTATTGTAATTTAAACTGTAAAGTATACGACCAGACATATTGAACTTTAGTAAATGTATTCTGTAAATGCATTAGCACATGCGAATAATATTATGTGTGAAATTGTGAACATGAAAAAAGTGTCACAATGGTGACCCTCTTGAGCTCGACTGGATCTCTGCCATACAGTATGCATCAATACATCAGTCGTTTTATGTCTATATTATGCGCTTTAAATAATATATTTTATATCTAAATTCTACTTACCTACACCAATACTCTCTCAAAGATTTTTTTCGAATGAAAAGCATTTCATATTTATTATTACGCACGCACGTGTCCTTTGTTTCGAAATTCCAGTGTTGTTTCGGCTAGTTTTAACCACGCACGTATATACATAAGTACCTACCTGCATGTGATTAAACTATTTTACTAAATACCTACACAATCACACTCGCTTTGTTGTTCACATGTAGATGTAGATATTTTCTATTTTCATGTGAAGATTTTCTACATGCATAATAATGTGTAATGTATTTTTTATAAAAATGTAAAGGGTAAAGGTGGCGACAGAGCAGGATCTCCCATTTAGAATTTCGAATGTTTGAAGGATAATTCATCTATTTTTAATTAGGTGTCAAAATTGAAGCAATAATAATAACTATAGCCAGGTAGTTTACATGCCTCGTGTCTGCATGACAGCCTATAATTATAAGTGAGTAGAGGTGGCCGACACAGTTGACAATCTCCGGTCATTCATGCCACATGCACAAATACTTACACGTTCCTGCATTTTACCACAAGTGTCAATGAAACCAACGATTTTTTTGTAACTTGACTGCATGCATCGAAATCTAGCAATAAGCTGTATAATATATATGTATAATGTTGTATAAGTATAAGTATCAATCCTATGATACATATGATAAGTAGTGCTGCATTTATTTTTGCATCCTACACGAACCTGCTCAACGGTTCCAACACATGTATTTTTCCTCCACGCAATATCGCCTAAGCTTCAGAGGAATAATAATAATAATTATACATAAATATGTATAATAGATGCATATAAACGTTTCCATTATGTGGCGGACGAGAGAGAGCGGGAGAAAGAGAGAGTAGAGGGAGAGATCAATACTAAAAGTACATAATTATGTGGACTTTCTCCAGAAAAAAAGCAACAAACCAACATTTACCTATTTACCTTCTCCTTGTCTCCTGACCTGACAGAACTTTCTTCCTGGCTTCTTTCTTTCTCTGTGTATCTAACCTTCATTATCAGTGCTCACTTTTCTTTCACAACTTTCAGCATCGGCTGTTACCTTGTAGGTAAATACATACATATTCAACTGACCTATAAGCTGCGTATCAAATCAAATCTATGACATTGTCGATCCGCAAGGTGATTCAGGTCTACAGCAAGTAAATACATATTCATATGTAAAACAAACACTCGCCTTAATCACCACTATTGTGGCGACTTATGGTTCAAATAATGAGTAAAAATACTGATTGCTTGAACTTACACATTATGCGGTATTTACACTAGCTAAAAATACTAATAATAAAGGTTTCATAATAAAAAATGGCGTGTAGTTTTTTAGTTTTGTTCATTTGATAGAGATAAATTGGGTGCATATTATGCACCTCAGAGTAAATCTCAGGCATCAATTATCACGGCTCCAAATTGCTTTGCAACCCGGTGCCCAATTTACTTACCTAAGTACATGTAATAGATTGAAAAATAATTACTTGTAATAATTATTATGTTTACGAATATCTACGTAATAAATAATAATTCAAATTAAAGGAGTGTGCTAGCACACTCCCTTTTTATTCGCATGGACAATCGGCATGTGTACACATGTAGATAATATCTAGATAAACGTTCCTAAAATAAAAAAGTGTGGGCCATTATCGATTACATACATGCTATCTATCTACCGACACGGGAAAATAATATATAGTCTGTTTCCCGTTCCGCAAATTAAATTTTAATGGGGGGTTTTTGGGTAAATTATCCACGATACATGGTTAAGGTTATTTACTTATTCACCGGTGATCCGATTCCAAGTCAAAGGACTGCTTACCTAAATACATACATGCATAGATTGTCGAACTACGTATGTCCGCAAAATCTACAAAATCCATCTAAACACTGATGTGTGTGAGCATTGAGCGTCATAAACGCTGAAATTCAACTACTTACACCGAAGGGAGTTGACACGGGCCGATTATTTTAAAAATTTAGCACTACGGGACTTGTATAATACATATACATTATACATACACAGTTTTCCCACTAATCTCATAAACGTGAGCATTACAAGTTATTAAAGATTTAATATGCCTCACTTTATGATTTGCCCAATCTTTGGTCGACCCTAATGGACCGAGAAATTACGGTTAAATGTTAAATGTATTACGAGTCCAGGATCAACATGGTTAATGGTTATGTATTGTATGTATACGGTATAAGGTATAAGTATGTTTAGTTTTCTCTCTGGGACTCGGCGAAAGTAAGTAAATGCAATGCACACACATACACTCATTACATGGAATTAATTTCTCCAGGGAAGAATCCAGTCACGGGTGTGTGTCTCTTGTTTTTATTCCAGCCAGTCTATACATATGATATTATACAGTCGATACTGTACCTTGGGGAAATTCACCAAAACGACGGAGACGATCTATGAATACGACCTATGAATATTATTATGATATAAGTACAGTTCGTAGTTCGTAATTATTATTGATGGTTAATTGTCAGTTGGTGATGGAGGTTTGTATGTACGTATGCATCATGAAAATGTAAGTATTTATCTTTGTTATGTATGATGTATTGTAGATATATAGGCCAGTGCTCGCATTACATAAAGCATAAATAAAACGACGTAATTTCGAACACTGGAAATGGATTTAATTGACATTTGCCCAGCTTACGACAACAACAAAGTTTTATAAGTTTCCTTCGACATTCATGCTTGCTCGACTCTGTCGCCATCAGTCTCCAGCACAAGCACAATAACAGACATTTGGCAATTTTTGCAACAAGTTTTTTTACTTTTTCAAGTTCATGACTAGAATGTACAAGCTACGGGTAGATAGAAGATACATGACAACAATTTTTCTGTAGTTTACTTTCTAGACAAACAAAACCTTCAAAACACTTTTCTTTGACTGCCAAGCTATAATTATAATTAAAGACATGGACATTTAAAATGTTGACAATTAGATGAATCAAAGTATTCAAGTTTTCTAGAACTACATGTGTGAACTTTTCTTGAAGCTTTCATTTGGAACAAAAAGTTCCAGCATGGAGAAAATACTTGTGATTTCATCCTTGCTTTTTATCCTTCTTTTTACTCAAATTCGTTTGACCTATTCGCTGAACAAAAATAGTGAAGCGAACCATTCCTCCGATTTTCTACAGTTGGTGCAAAATTGGCTAGAGTTTGGTGAAAACGCAATTTTTTTGCAAGTTTCCTGTGTAAATCTTATTCTTGTGGAAAAGGAAGAAAGTTCGTCTCTATTAGACAGATCCAGCTTTTTATCTTTTCTTCACAACCGAAAAAGTCTCCTGACTTTGATTCCCGTGACAAAAACTTTACATTATGGCCAAAATTTTGGGGCGAACAAAAATAATACACTGTACACCAGCAAAGTTTCCTACATAAATGTGCCAAAACTTGTGAGCACCACGCGATTAAATATCGTTTTGACCTTTGGCTCTGTCTCGAGGGCTTCACCCGATTTTGACGTAGTTTACCCGCTAAATTTCCGGCTTCTTTTTGACCTGGGTCAGCAGTACAATTTGATTGAGGATCGAGAATTTGACAAGATTTCACAAGAAAAAGAGCCATTTATTAGCCACCGAATTTTCAGAAACTGGAGACAAAAAGTACAGATTCAAGTAGACGAAGGAGAATCTAAAACTATGATCAAATTTTTCTCAATCTGCTCGTACTGCAAAGACAAAGGGGAAAATCTTCTGCAGACAACGACCCTGACAAAAACTTTGACCTTTGACCTATTTTCCACCCTGTCAAATTTGCTATTCTCCTCCCCCTCCCTCAATTTCAACGGCAAAGTTATGAGGGTCGGAGCCACCGCTCAAATCCCGGTTCTCGTCCGTCACGCCGTGGACAACCGAACCGGACGAATTTTCCCCACCGGGGGCTTCCAGACTCCCATCCTCCATGCCCTCGAGTCCCGGCTCAACTTTTCGTCCTTCTTCAGTGTTTACCCCGGAGTGGGCAACGTCCCCGGGAAAAACGGGAGTTTTCCGTATGGGGTCATGAGCCAGCTTGTCGACGAGGAGATTGACCTGGCCGCGGGGATCGTGTCAACCTTCACGCGCTACCCCGCCGTCCACTACATGCCCATAAATGCCATCCAAATGCTGGGCTTTATGACCCGGAAGCCCCATCTAAAGGTCCAGTTGACCGCCATGTTTCGTTCCTTTTCCATGGGCGTTTGGGCCCTCATCATGTTCACCGGGGTTTTTCTCGTCCTCCCCGCCTTCGTCTTGTTCAACAGACTTGGCGGCTTTCACCTCGACCTAGAACCGGACTTTAAACTGGCGTGCCACACCAAAAAACCGAAACCGACCCGGAAAAAACGGAATCGGGGTTTGACATTTTACCTCCGAAAAATTTACTTGGGCGCCACCTTGTTTTGCCGCCCTCTCCTGGACCAGCCGCTAAACTCTTCCATGGATCCAACCGAAACTCCCGGGCGACTTTTGGTGTTTTCCTGGTTCATCACCTCAATGATCCTGTCCTTTGCCTATAAATCCACCCTCACCGCCCTCATCGTCTCCCCCTCGATCGAAACGATTCCAGAGTCCTTTGAGGAACTGGCCCAACTTTCTGGTCGCCCGACGCCCTCCTCTCAAATGTACAAAATTTTTATAAATGTCAACCGTGGAGCTATTCAGCACTATGTCATGTCCAGTGAGACGTCGAGCATCAAAAAGATCCGGAAAAAGATGGAGGTTGCCAAGGGACTCCTGCCCTGCATCGAAGCCGCCATCTCGAAAGAGAGGACGGTTTGTATTCAAGCGGCGATTGCTCTTCGAGTTGAGGGAAATCGAAACTTCACCGACCGATTCGGATTCCCCAAGTTTAAGCTCAGCATGGCCGAGACGTTCCCCATGTACATTGCCATGGCGACTCCAAAGATGGCGCCCTATGCCAAGCAGATGGACTGGTTCATCCAGAGTCTGATCGACTACGGATTTGCCAGGAAGGCGGTGGATGCCGAGCCCGAGAATTCTTTGAGGGCGGGGAAACAGTGGGTGAAACAACAGATCAAGATGGAGGAGATGAAATCCGCGACAATGGATCAAAATGGCAGTGAAGGTAATGAAGATGAGGAAACGGATCACAAGAAGCAGAGTGAAGAAGAGGAGAGCGGACTGTTGAAGCGGCGACATTTTCTCGGTGCCTTTATTCTCATCATCGGGGGAAATTTTGTGGGACTCCTCCTGTTTATCGTGGAAGCCTATTGCACGAAACCGACAAACGATGGCTCGAGGGAAGTGCAGTCAATGCGAGAGATTATGACCAAAAGCGGGGTGTATCTTCGAACGACGGGGAAAAAGACAGTCATTTTTAAGCGACACAAGAAAGTGATCAAAGGGAAACCGGTGGACGTGGAACGCTCCAGTGACAGTAAAAAAACGTATTTTATTTTGGACGTAAATTTTTTTATAAAAACAGATAATATTATAAAAGCTTACAATTAAAATGTGTGACGATCCTTGAAAAAAATCTTGTCAAACAATCTGGCAAACTGGTTACACGATTTTTGTCAGAAATCATCGATTTTGATCAAACTTCGATAAATTACAGTACAAATTTCGTCAAAATGTGAAAATTTTTGTCAAATATCATCTTTTCACAAGATTTTTATGAATTGACAAAAAAACATCAAATTTCCACAAATTGACAAAAAAACATCAAATTTCCGCAAATTGATAAAAATCTCGACAAATTTTGACGATTTTGATAAATTGACAAAAATCTCGTCAAATTTTGACGATTTTGATAAATTGACAAAAATCTCGTCAAATTTTAACGATTTTGATACATTGACAAAAATCTCGTCAAATTTTGACGATTTTGACAAATTGACAAAAATCTCGTCAAATATTTACAAGATTTTGAAAAATATCCAAAAAACATCAGGGTTTGACAATTTTTTGACAAAAACTCCATAATCTCATCGAATTTTGATGATTTTTCTAAATGGGCAAAACAATCCTTCAAAATGTGTGATTTTTGTCAAATTTCATCAAAAATTCATGAAACAACATCCAAATTTTTAAAGCCAACTTAATGTTTTACAAAATTTTCCAACGGTATTTTATTGGTTTCGGATAGGAGCCACGCGAAACCGGCGGAGGCTAGCGAAAGTCCCGCAAAAATGAAGTATGGAACCGAAGCGGAAACTGTAAGTGTAAAATACGTAATCATGCAACAATAGGTTGGAAAACGTCAAAATTATAAAAAAAACTTGTGTAATCAAAATTAAAATAATTTGCTTACTTGTGCCAAGGTAGACGAGCAGTGGGCTAAAACTCCGCCGACATTCGACATTAAGGCGCAGAGTCCCAAGGCTGTTGATCGGCACACTGTTGGGAAGGATTCGGCGGTAAAGCACTGCGCGACTCCCCAGGCACCAGCCACCCCGAAACGTCCCATGTAACAGAGAATCGTCACTAGAGTTTGATTCCACTCTGAATCTGAATCTGAAGCATTGGTCATCGTTTGGTCCACCGCCACAAGCGCCATTAAGAATACAGCGGCAAACATTAAATATCCAGCGTACGTTTTACGTCGTCCTAGCCTTAAGCGAAAATTACCAAAAAATTTCAAAAACAAGAATAAAAATTTATACACACCAAAATTTGTCGTTTTTTCCTTCCGCAATTTCAAAAACCATTTTTAACTTAACTTCATACTAATTTTACCAGTTATTAAATAAAACTCCCGACGGAAAAGCGGGCAGGTCGACTAAGCCCAAATAGAGGACATTTAAATAGGGATTTCCACTCAAGTTCTTTGTATTGAAGGACATTCCGTAGTAAACTAGACAAAACATGAAAAATATTTCATATAAAAGATAAATATTTGGATTTTCTGAAAAAAGTGTAAAATTTTATAAAAATTTTGCATATTTCATACCAAAAGCCACAGAAAACCATCCAAAGAGGAACAGCAGGAGTTGATACCGAAGTTTTGGACTTTTGTAGATTTCCAACGCACCCTGTTGTTTTTTACTAGCCGAATTATTATTTCCATCCCCATTTTCCCCTGACGAACCTTGACCTCCCTTTTCGCTCAATATAACAGCCTGGAGAAATTCGATGGACTCTTTATCCAGAGGAAGAGTTCCATTCATCTGGGATATTTTCCGTAGCCCCTTCTCAGCCTCGACAGTTCTCTCCTTGGTCAGCAGCCAGCGGGGACTTTCGGGGATAAAAGGATAAAAACCCAGGACGGCGAGAGCGGGCAGCGCAGAGACGATGGACAGGTGTCTCCAGGCGGGTAAAAGATAGGCCAGACCCGCCAGCATGATGATGCCAACGCTCCAGACGCTCAGACAGCCCGAGATTGTTCGCCAACTTGGTGTGAGAAACTCCATCAGGTAGATCATGTAGACGACGTAAAAACCGCCGACGCCGATTCCGCTGACGTACTTGCAGATTCCGTAGACTGTCGGATAGGGAGAGAAGCCCGAGGCGATGCAAAATATTCCCATGGTTGCAATTGTTGCGAAAAATACTGTTTTTCTTCCAAACCTGGATAATATATTATGGTGTATTATGTAGTAAAATATTTAAAAATTGTGCTAATACTTTGTTATGGCTGTTTAAAAAAATTGTATTTTATATCCCGTATTATATATTTTACAAACGCGTCTGCAAGTTGTGAAGCTGTAAAGGCACCGGTCATCATACCTATACAAAACCGACAAAAATATTTACAAAAAGGAAGGTTTTTATTAAAAACATTCTTCAAGGACGGTAAATTTTTAAAAAAGTATTTTACCCAACATCTGAATGCTTGTAAAAAGATCAACGAGATACGCTTGACCGCAAACTAAATTCCACTGTTGAAGAAACAAGATCATTTTTTGATATAAAAGTTTAAATTTTGATGGACTTTTCTTAAAATAAAAACAAAATTTAATCCAGGTGCTTATTTACTTACCTCTTGAACGATGGATGTGATGTGAGAGTTGGGGTCATGACTCGTTGTTAGGGTCGCCGTAAAGTTTTCAGAGCAAATTTGTGGATCTTGACTGTGAATTGTTTTGTTTGTGATGGACCCATTTATTGATAGAGAAAACTCGACATTGTTGCTCCCCGCAAATATTGGAAGCATCGCAATCATAGCAGCCTTAAATAATGAATGTTGCAAAATTTTCAGAATTTTGTAAATAATAACCAGTGATTAAAATTTTAAACGCATAAGTATACAAAAAAAACACAGAATTGGTTTCAAGACAGGAAATAATCAAACAAAAATCAACCGGAATTTCAGGTAGTAAAATCACAAATGTATCCCAGATTTGAAACCAGCTGAATCCCCCTACAGATATAACAGAAAAAAAGGCAACTTGAAATTTTGAAGGTAAAAATTGCATAATGTTTAGACTTTTCATTATAGATCTAGTCGATTTCGCACCTAAATTTTGAAGTGCGTCTTCTACACTTGAGTCCAAACGTTTTACATTTTGTTCTGCGTAATACCCTGCACTGTTCGCCGCATCTTTGTCTTTCACCTTCGCCATTTTTTTGGAGTTTTTAATGATAACGATGCAAACGGCTAAAAAATTATTTCGTACACATTTACAAAATACACAAAAAGAACATTTGTAAAATTCCTCAAATTATACAGTTGAAAATAAAAAAAGGTTGAAAACTATGAATTTCTGTATTTTTTCCTTAGGAGCACAAAGAAAAAATATCATATTTCATACCTTGATGTTAGAATTTAGTTAATAAGATTCAGGAAGACAACTTTCACTAATATATGTATGTACGAGTAGCATCGTACGTTATCCGATCGTGCCCAAAAATACACATCTGTATTAATTTCATGATCCACAATAATCAGTCAAGTTTCATAATTCATAATACATTAATCATTTAAATTCTCAGCCCTGACTCTGACTCTGAATTTGTCGGTGGTCGAGTTCATTGAAGAAACGTCTAGCTCAAATATTATATCGTCGTATTAGTATTTTCAGTTTGCCGTATCACACGATGCTTGTAATTTTTTTTTGAAGCTTTTGATGGATGAGGAAATGTATTAAAATTCCAGAGAATGATAGAGAAATTACCTCTCACACACCAAATGTCAAGCTGTCAGAGGAAAGCGATTGAAAATATGTCAGAAATCCGTACAGTAATTTTTCCCATATTGTACTTATGTATGGTATATCTACCAAAATACTTCTTCAATAAGCACCCAATGTATTCATCATGCATGCAACTTTTTTAACGTTCAATAACTTTGCAGTTCATTACGTTATGCTTATGCTCCACATTATATTATGATACGTACATATTTTAAACTTTGGCATTGACCGTGAAATACGAGAGCTTCTTTATTTTGCAGCCGAGATTTTGCATTTTGCATTTCGTATAGGTACAAATACAAAAGTTGAGCACGACGTAAATCAAGGCGTATCGAGACTATCGACATATCGACATGTTCGACATTCGACAGACGTTCATCATGGGACAATAAACTGTGAACCATGCCAAGAACTTTTTCGAAATTAAGTATTACCTCTATTAAAACTATGCTGATAATATTTATAAATATACTTTGGTACAGAATTATTATACAAAGAACAAAGAAGTTGAAGAAGATTATAATATGAGGACAATTTTATGAGCAAGTACCTTAAAATCTTAAAATAAGTTACTATTGCAAACATATCATAGGTAATATTATGCTCAAGTGCATGATGCCTTATTATTATATCTTCAGCTTTTAATTTGCACACACTTTGTCGAATATTATGCACGTCAAATGTCAACTATACTGCTTCAATGTGTTTCAGAATTTAAAAATTATAATTTCAGCTTCTATTACTACACTTTATATTGAGGAATGACAGATTAAATGAGATAATTGATTATTTTAATGATATGGATCATCAGTTATGAAGTAAACGGTAAAAGGTAGAAAGCATTCTCATTTTTGCACCAATGGTACTTCCCGAAGAAAAAAAGTATTACAAATTCTGCATTCGTTTCCGATCGACCAAAAGTTCGTTCGTTCACTTTTCAGCCAAAAACTACTGAGATTCAGAATTCCGTTAAATTCCCCAGTGTTTGGTAACTTTTTTGGAAAATTCTGCAGAATTATGTCAAATATTATATCTTTTGCTGACATATGGATGAATTTTTGCATCTCAACAGGCTTTTTGTTACTATAGTACCAATGACCTTACAAAAAAACTTTTAAAATATTCGCATAAGATTTTGACAGGATTTTCTTAAATCCAATCAACTTTGATCAAATTTTGATGAGCTTTCTATCAAATTATGAAAGTTTCATCAAAATTTCATGGGAATAGTTAAAATTTTTTGTAAGGGGAAAGGATTCTTCAATTTTTTGCAGCGAATTTTAATAATGTTTAATGATATTGCATTGAGCTTTGAATTATTTAAGTTTATGTAATTGGTAACAGTATTATTTATTTATTCAGAAGATTTATGTAATCAGGTAGGAGTATACAGTATACAGCACATTTCAAGATTCAATATTACCTAGTTATACAAGTTCTAAAGGCAAAAGGCAAAATGTGAGTTCAGGTTTCAATTAAAGCTTTGCTGGTTGACAAGTACAATGTTACAATATATATGTTTGTAAGGGAAGAAATAAAGACGTTGAAGTAGTATAATATTATAGAATAGAATAAATAATAACGATAACAATAGGTGAGGAACTTAAAGTAACAATAATAATTCTTATACATATGTAATAATATAGTAACAATAAGTTTAAAAATTTATAATAAGTATGTACACATTTCGATGGTGTCACATTTTTTATACGATGTTTTCATGATGTAGAAATTATTTTTTTGTTTGTTTACTTTTCTCGTTTTTTGTTGAACGTTCAAGGGTGGGAGAAGTCGGGGAGCTTGATGAGGTGTTTAAACGAAAATTCGTCCCCGGAAGCACGAGCTAAAATTTTGTAGAAGATTGTCAATTATTTCAAAAATGAGGTTTTTTAATTCTCAATCTAAACTTTGGATAATAAGAGTTACAGCTTTACTAATTTTTTTGGTCTTTACCTAAGGCTGCTGGATCCTTAAGAAATTTACTACAGATCAAAGTGAAGGCATCGTAATCCAAAGTTCCGGTATCTGATTCAAAAATAAAGAATATCAATTTTTCAGTTTCATTTTAAAATTTCATTTCATTTTGCCTTTATAATTTTCAGAAAAAAGGGTTAAAAAACTATTTTTTACTTACTGTTGGGGTCTAATTTGGCTATAAACCTATTGAGCTCGGCTTCGTCCACATGTTGTCCCATTGAGTCGAGAATGGTGAGCATCGCACTTGAGCGGATCACGCCATACTCTTTCGATGGAGTCAGACTGGAGCGACGGAACAGCTTCTTCATCACTGAAAAAACGAAACGTTTTACGCTTTAAATGCATGCTCAAACTTTTTTTAGAATCCAAAAGTTAAAGCCGAAAACAAAAATTTCCAACAAAAACAAAATAATCCTTACTGTTCTGGGTTGCTTCTTCACTTGGTTCGATAATATCGGCCTGAAAGTAAAAAATAAAAAAAATTTAAAACCTCTTCAAATTTTAAAAAATCTTCCAAGAAATTTCAAACTTTAAAATCTTTTAAAAAACCGAATTTTTTTTAAAGTATTGATTTCCAATAAATTTTTTTCACTGAACACACACTTGACCTTTAAATTCTCAATATAAAATCGATAGGTATAAAAAAATTATGATAATTACTATTACCATTTTGCAAATTTGCTTTTTTTTTATTTAATTGCTTTCAAAGTGCGAGAGAAAACTTTTTTTGCGCAGTATAAACTTTTCCTTTTGTATTATAAGTAATATACAAGTATTGTATTTTTTGTGTTCACTGATACTTTTTTTCTTTCAACAGAGTGTCAACTAGATCCTTTCGAGTTTTGTGGAAGACTGAGGAAAACTTTGTTCCGACTTGAGTTAATATACTCTTCTTCTTTCCCCCATCCTCTCTCCCTAGTTCCTTTTTATAACCCGGGTAGAAAAAACGCCACCGAAAAAAACACTAAAAACTGGCAGCCGAACAGGACATGGGTATGTAAGTAAATAAGTAAGAAGTAAGTAAATAGGTATCTACTCGTTTACAGGCACGTAGGCATGGATTTTCCAGAAGGAAAAATCACCTTCACCGTATTTTTCTCTCAAAACAAGAGACGCAGTATGGGCTCACGTACATATATAATTATATTATCATATATCATGCATAAATGTATGTATGTATGTATGCATCTTCAAAAGATAGAAACTTCTGTCTCGCAGTTCCCTCCCGAACCGAATTTTGGTTTTCTCCGTCTTCTTCTTAGGGGGGAGTTTTACATGATGTTATATCTATAGATATATCAGTACTTTGACAGACAAAAAAAACGAAGAACGACGCCCGGTAGTAACAACAACAACGACGACTTATCTACTTATCTAACTATGTATATATCTTCCCAGCATACTATCATTATTATTATTATCATCATCTTCAAGTCATGCATACATGTAAAAGTTAAAATTTGCATGTTGTACAGGAGTACAGGAGAGAAAACATCTCATGTAGTCGAATTTCTTCTCCGACAGCTCTTGGTTTGACTTGACTTGATTCAACTTGACTTATCCAGCTATTCTTCTATAATATATTCTATGAAATATCTTCTTCTACTTCTTCAGAGTAAAAAAGTAAGGGCAAGGAACTATAATGAAGAAAGTACGAATACAAACACAAAAATACACATTACAATAACTTATAAGCAATTATAGAAAATATTATACTACTTACCTATATACATTTTTATACATAGGTAAGTATATAGCTCTTTTTATATTTCACCAGAAAAAAGTTATGAACTGCCAAATTACAATGTATTTTCTTTTTCTGTAATAAATAAGGATCGTTCAAAAAATAAATAATAATGCGGTGTGCATAACAACTTTGTAACTACGTAAATATGTAAATGAACACGTAAATATTTATTATGAGGAGCCAGAAGATGCTGCGGAAAAAACGGAACAACAAAAACAAGACACAAGAGGTAAATAACTGTTGCATAAACAGTCTGCTATATGCATATACAATATGGTCTTTTCAGTATATTAAGTATAATGAACATTAAAAAAGTAAGTAAAAAATATACAAATAATACTAATAACTAATTTTTGTGAGCTTTTACTATCGTCTATTGACTTAATTGTAATATTTTTCTACAATAATATAACTTTTTACTTACTTAAATCATAATACACACAGTATAATAATGTGTATTGAAAATACAGATATGTATGTAAGTAGAGAAAGAAGAAAGTGCTGTTGACTGTTGATCTCTCCGGAAATAAAACTTGGTCGCTGATGGATGAAACTTGGCGTCGAGTTGTTCATTTTTCCGTTTTTTTCGGTCCACCTTTCATACCCTCTAATAATTCCAACTAATAGTATAGATACATATTATATTATATTTTACATGGGAAAAAAGAACAACGTGTATCATACATAGACCAGTATTATTAAGCATAATATGCTTGTACTTTTACTTATACACACAGATTGAGGAGCGAATGAACGTTGATAATGACGTTGATTGATTGATTTTCACTCACAAATAGTCAGTTCATTGAGCATTAAGCAATATACAATATACAATATATACAATCTACATACATCTTGTTATTTGTTACACATATATGATTACAAAGTTGGCCGGCATGTTTTGTTGTGTACAAGCTTAAATAGAATTATCTATTACTTACCTACATACATATTAATATTATATTATATAACACACCGTCAAAAGTGATGTAAATTGTGTGAGTTATATTTTTGCATTTCCTTTCTGCACTCCTTTTCGCTTTCCCCCTCGTCAAATGAAGAGTCATTCATCCATCAAAGAGGATATAGAACAAGCAGTTCCTCTTTGTCCTACAGATTCAGATGGATGGATGGATGTACGTTACAAGTAAATTATTATGTATGAAATAGTTATGTAGAAGACAAAAACGGATGATCGGATCGGATAAAAGAGGAAGAGGAGGAGTCAATACTTATATGTATGGATGGAGATAGACATATTATGTGAAATAAGAAATAATACTCTGACCTCTTGTAACCCCGATTCTATACACATGGTAAAAGTTCACGAGGATACGACAAAGACAAAGACAGTTCAATATATTATCTAATTGATCTAGAATGAGAAAAGGAGAGAGAGAGGCAAAAAAAATCCTGTTGCATCTCCAACTCTTCGACACACACAATATGTACAATGTACATATGAACAAAACCAATATGCCATGTCAAATTTAAAATTGAAATTATTCATCTGGCATGTAAGTAAATGTATAATATTCGTGTGCTTGTGATTTGAGACTCTACTTTCCTTCCTTTACTTTTATTATAGAAGGATACTAAATATGTAATATGTATATTGTATTTTTTGGATTAGATGTGAGGAGATTCTCGACAATATAAACGGTTTCATGATAGTGAAAATGTTGAAAAATATATCATTATGAGATCATGATTCATAGTTCATAACAATTTTAGAATATCTTGTGTGTAGACTGTATATACATATATGCACAGAATGTGGACGTCATTGCATTGCCACGGTTTTTTTCTGCTGGAGTTCCAACCATTGGCAACCGTTTTGCAGTTTACAGTTGACTTTCTTGACTTTGGCTGAGGAGGAGGAGGAAGAAAGAGTGCACGCATAATGTACGTTAAAATTTACGCACTCTCTTTACTGATCTTTACTGATATAATCTATGTGTATAAGTACAGTGTGGAGGTTGGTTAAAACTTGGAACCGGCTGCTACTGACTCCTGACTATGTACCAGCTACAAGTGCTGCACATATGTATATGTATGTAAACTGTAAAAATAAAATCTTTTTGTCAACGGTTCTTATATGGCTGAGGGAAGGAATCCACACAGGACAAAAAAATGACTGGGTTTGCCTGTTGCTCCTCGGCTTTAAGAGTTCCAAGTTCCAAGTAGATAGAAACAGAGAACAGAGGAAGAAGTAACAAGAAGACGAAGGTTCAAGATATTCACAGAGTCTCTGGAGTAAAAGCTGCAAGAAAAAGAATCAGATTCAAGGCTCAACTGTACACAAACTATACAGAAAACAGATATGTATACAGAGAATTCTGTGTGTAAGGAATGCACGCACATACGCACAAACTCCGAATTTTCTAAATCCGTCCACGATTTTTTTGTTCTCCGTCGTTCTTCCATCCGCCATTAAAGTGGTTAGTCGCATTAAACAAATTCAATATTGCGCACTATTAACTACTATTTGTTATATATGCATACATACATACATAATAAGTGTACTGGTTACTTTATGTAAAAAATGGCATGTATATAGATATAGATGTACATACGCACTTTGCAGTTTGTAGACCGACAAAAACAACTCGGATTTCAGGGTTTTATAATATTCAAAGATACACATGTCATAACTTCGGCCTATGTATATACATGCATGATATATCTCTGCAATCGTACATAATATTTTGAAATAAATATAGCGTGATTGTAACCGTTGTTTATTAGATAAAACGGCAATCTTGGGAAGTTTCACATGTCCTTTCTCTCTAGCTGTCTGTACATACTTACATATTATTATCTTTTCGCAGAGTTTCCAAGTCATGCCATGCATCATTAATCTAAACTTCTCAAAATAGATACAACATTATACTTTCAGGAAAAATATTATACCGATTTCTATTCATTCCAATACTACAAACTAAAATGATAATTGTCTAAAACCTGCATTCATGAAAAAGCTCTGGTCAAAAAAGGAATTTAAACTGTTGAATTGGTAATGACTCACATAAAAATTCCAGAATATGGCAGGTGAAACCGGAGCAACTGAGCGTTTTTTACATGCTTCAATGCTTTTTCGCTTAAACAGATTACTGATTACTAGTTTTACGTCAAAGGTTTCCTTTTATCATTTAATGCATAAAAAGTTGTCTCTTAATTGCTCAGAAAGATATTATACAAACGTTTTATGAGACTGTTTCTAAAAGTTCTAAAGAATCGCTGCATAAATTGAAAAGAGAGGAGGCTCTTACAAGTTATATAACGACTAACGACAATGAAATGGTAAAACGGAAGTAAAATGATGAGCATATAGTACAGCATATGCATATTAGATATAAAAGTATCTGGCAGCAGCTGGAGTTGTCAAATTGCTCACAGTTTGTTGACTAAAAAAGCACATTATTACCCAAGGGAAAGGAACTAAAATGCAGATAAGTACAGTATATTATAAGCAACTGGCTTGAAATTAAAATGTATGTACAATGTAAAACTTAATGTTCATCTGGCAATATTGCAGTATCGTATATACAATATTATAACATGCTTGGAGTTTGAAGGTAAATAGAAAAATGTATTACTGTATGCAGTATGTATATGACACATATTTTTTGCAGTTTTCAAAGGAAGAAAGATGATACATATACTGTAAACGAAGCATATACTCTTTGTACAGGTAGCCGCGTATGCCCCGGGGGATTTAGCTGATATAGGCAAGCAAGATTTTAATAGAAAATAACGAAACATATATGTAAACATTATATACCGTATAGCTATACGTGATGTTTAAGTGTGTATAATATATCAAAGATGTAATATTTAGTGGACTTGGAAGAGAGCTGCAAGTAGAATGAATGAGTAAGGAAAAATTAAATGCAAACCCATATCCACATAACTACTTACATACATATACATACTACTTGTGTATATGCATTAAATGGACTAAATACTAAATAAAACATCCCCAGATAACCTATGAATAAAGTAAAACAGCAGCTGTGTATAAGTAATAACTACACAATACACATAACATATTATTATATGTACATACATACTTTTTGATCTGTTTACACATTTGTTGTTGTCGTACTTGTTTTGCTGTAAATTCTAATATTTACCTAAATTGAGAGGTTTTGCCAGCAGAAAGGGATTTATGAGAAGGGTTCAAGACATTTAGAATTTAGAACGATCATTTAAATATACACATAGCAACATTATTATTTAGTAGAAAACTAAGAAGTGCTGACTTTGACTAGGACGTTGGAGTCTTGGAGTGTAAGTTCATTTTAAGTATGTAATTAGAATTATTATGATATCGTTAAATTAAAAAGAATATTGTACAAATATTTCAAGTTAATTAGAGCATAGAGAAGTTTAAATACTACAATATTAATTAATGGGTTTAAAGTACTAAAAAGAAAAGTATTGAAAAATGTGAAAATTGGGAAAATAATCGATTTCGTATAAAGCATAGAAGCATAGAAAAGAATCAGCTGGGATGAGTTTCGAACTCTGGAATTTTTCCAGGGACAAAACAAAAGTCCAAATTCAATTCAGAAGTCCACCCACAGCAAACTTTAACTGACATTGAATTTTTTTGTTGACCTCTAATTGTTTGTTTTTGTTGTTATTTAAACTAGTCTTTAGGCTATCCAATCACATTTTGACTGTACAAGGAAATTACGGGTAAAATGTTAAACTCCTTAACCTACCGATTGACTGGAGATTTTATCCATGTAGGGGCATATTTATTTCTATTCCTAGTTTTGATTTGGAAGAAAAATGTGAGAGGTAAGAAAAAGTCCTTTATTTTTATTCTTTTTTATTTTGAAAAGTTAACGAGATGACAGTTATTTACTATCATAAGTGAGGATAACGTCAGGATAACGTGTCTTCAACTTTGCATTTATGTCTGTGTTTACGATTTTAATTGCAAATGGCAAATGGCTAAAGCATGAAATAGAGCCTGTATATTTAAATATGTTTATTTATTTTATGCTGATACGAGATACGAGTGTAATGTTATGTGTAATTAAAATCTCTTTGATCTTTTTATTTGTAGGCATATCAGGGAAAACGCAGTTACTGTACGCAATAACTTACACACTCCGATATAGTGACTTGTGGTTCTTTTGGACATGGATTTCAACATTAAATACAGCCTTGAAAATTTATTTCATTATGTAAGTGTAAATAATTAGGAATTGATAGCTTTCATTTTTATTTTAGAATCAATCATGTCATATACCTTATGCGTCTAACACAAAACAACTATAAAACTATTATACATATATTTTATTTGTGGAATATTTATTTTACATAGCATGTCCTACCTTGTCACGTACCTCATTTACTCAAGCTTCCGAGAGACTTATAATCGTGAACACGATTCTTTGAATTTGGAATACATTCTATTACCCACACTTATTCTGGCATTGTTCTGTAATCATTCAACTGATTTTCAAGAGGTGAGTTATTCTAGTATACTTTGAATTGTTTTTCTATTTATTATTTCATTGAATAATTCATATTTCAGTCAAAATGCTGTTAAAGGTATAATATTTCTACTACTGGTATTTCTTTTTAATCTCGTAGATTCTCTGGACTTGTAGCATTTATCTTGAAGCTGTTTGCTTACTTCCACAATTCTACATGATTTACAAAGCATCTGGATATGGCCCACAAATGAGTGTCATATGTTTTACTCTACTTGTGGGAATTTATCGAGGTAACTTGTAATAATTTTTCTGTTCATATAAAATTACAGCTATCAATAAGCTATCGATATTTATTACCCTTCATCAAAGGATTAATTATTGAATAATTAAATTTTGTTATTTCTTTTGTAGCCATGTACATTGTCAACTGGGTATACCGATACCAGGAGGAGAAGTATTATGATTCAATTGCATTTTACTCGGGCATCGTGGAAGTTGTTATTGCTTTGGTTGGTTTGCTGTGTATCGTCTCCTTGAAAATTCGACTGTGGTCCTGTGATAGTTATAGTTCTCAACCAACTACAATTTACACTCTTCCTCAAGTTCAAGAATCATTCCGTAAAAATTACAAACCATTAGTGGACAGCAAGAACGAAGAAAAGAATCCGATCCTAGTCAACTCTAACTTTTTAGGTCAGCATACAACAGGTAATAGTTACACTGACAGAACATCACAGAATAGTTACTATGTGATTTAATATGAAAACGCACAATTCAAAAGACTCGTAATATTATTTATTATGTACATCCAGAGTTACCTATATAATAAAATATTATTTATAAATAATGAGCGGCAAATATTACTAATAGTAATAGGATATAGGATATATTACGTAATAATTACAATAATATGATACTGATAACAATAAGATGATTTTATTGGCATTGAAAAATGAGATATGCTATGTAGATAGATATTATACTTTTCAGCGTTAGCAAATTAACTTCGAGAGAGATTTATTTGAGGTATATTGTTGAACTTTCAATTTCTTTGATTTTTCGTATATTTGTATTGAAAGGCATAAATTGAAAATGTTCAGTGCTAAAAAGTTTTTTGATTTTTTGTGATAAAATATGATATACATACATACAAAGAATATACAAAAAGAAGCCTGATTTGTCGCATCAAGTACTTTATAGTTAATAGCTAGTTTACTTTATATTATCGTGATTTGTTTTTTGTAGCAAGCACTATATTATATTTTTTAGCCATCAAATAATTAAAGTAGGGCCATGTTAATTGTACAGTGTTTTGTTTGCTTTTTTGTCAATATTTTTCATGCATCCGTTTTCTGTAAGGCCCGCAATAGCAGAAATTTGTTTGCGGGCTTCGCCCGCAAATTTTTTCGCCATT